>APFE030675959.1:112541-189387 GCA_000404065.3 Pinus taeda | reverse complement strand
AGAGGCGCCACAGAAGGCGCAGTGCGGAGGCGCCACAGAAGGCGCAGTGCGAAGGCGCCATAGAAGGCGCAGTGCAGAGACGCCACAGAGGCGCCACAGAAGGCGCAGTGCGGAGACGCCAAAAGAGGCGCCACAAAAGGTGCAGTGCGGAGGTGCCACAGAAGGCGCAGTGCGAAGGTGCCATAGAAGGCGCAACTGCGGAGGTGCGCGGCGCCACAGAAGGCGCAGCTGCGGAGGTGCGCGGCGCCACAGAAGGCGCAGCTGCGGAGGTGCGCGATGCCACAGAAGGCGTAGCTGTGGAGGTGCGCGGCGCCACAGAAGGTGAAGTGCGTAGCGACGCAGGGCAGAGAAAAGGAAATTGCGTATCTGTCTTAAGATCTTTTGTTGACTGATTTTTGTTGATAAGGTGTTCTGGGTTTAGTTTACTGTTATTGTGGATCTGGTTATCTGGGTGACTTACTGGTACTTGATGATCATTTGATGTTTATGGATCCAGTTTGAAAATTTATGAAAAGTGGTCCTTAAAGAAAAGAAGTAGGGGGTTGTAGCTCCCTTCCAGGAGAGACTGGAAAACGAGAGAGAGTTGTAGCTCTCTGCAGGTTGCAGCCTGCGTACTGGTAAAGGACTGCACCAGTACAAGACCATTGTAAAAGGAGTTTCTAATTTGAAAGAAGATAGAGACATATTGCAGCAGGTGGTTTTCACCCACATTGGGTTTCCACCTTATATCTGGTGTTCTTTGATGTGACTGTCTGTTTTTCTTACTCATTATTTTATGGTACTGATATGCAAAAATAATTCAAAGTGTAAATAAGGAAGATTTGTTAAAAGAACTAGATAATACTGATTCACCCCCCCTCTCAGTATTATTTTCAACACAATGGAAGTGGGTAATCCGAAATGAACCCATACATTATGAAAGAACAACTTTGTTGTTTGTTCAACTGTAATCTGTTTGTTACAGGGTATTAAAATACATATTTTGTTGAACCTATCCATAATAACATATAAATAGTCATGACTTTTTCCAGATTTAGGTAGTCCCCCAACAAAGTCCATGGAAACACTTTCCCAAGGATGAGAAGGCACTGGTAGTGGGGTGTACAAGACTAATTTTCTATTGCTGGGCTTGCTTTTAGCACACATGGTACACCCTCTTACATATCTAGACATTGTTTCATTCATTTTTGGCCAATAACAAAATCTTTGCAGTTGTGCAACTGTTTTACTTACACCAAAGTGACCTGATATTAGACAAGTGTGTGCTTCTCAAATTATCTTTACTCTTTCAGTTTGTGGAATGCATAACTTTCCAAAATGATACAAGAGTTTGTCCTTAACATGATAATCTAATTCCTCTACTTGTTTTCCATGACTTAAAATTGCATATACATCTTTAAAATCTATATCTTAAGCATATTGTTCAATGTAGCTTTCATGCAATATTGAATTATGCTTAAGTAAAGTAGATGCATTTATGATTGGTATGGACAACATATCTACAACCTTATTGTGTATGCCCTTTTTATATCTGATGACAAGATGAAACTGTTGTAGAAAACCCATCCACCTATAGCGTCTTGATTGCTGCAACTTAGTTTGTGAGTGTAAATATTGAAGTGGTTGATGATAAGTATGTATAACTATCTCTTTTCCCATTAGATAATGTTTCCACTTTTTCACACTCTGTACTAATGCATATAATTCTTTATCATATGTGGGATAATTAACTACTGTAGAATTAAATGTCTCAGAATGATAACATATGGATTTACCATGCTAGATCAACACTGCTCCCATGGCATAGTCACTCACATCTGTTTCAATCTCAAAGGGTCTTTGAAGATCGGGCAATGCTAGTACTAGTGTTGTACTAATCTTTTCTTTTAAGGTGTTGAAGCCTTTCTGCTGTTTGCCTCTAAACTGAATCACCTTGTTCAATCTTGTTAAAGCATGTAAGAGAGCTGCAATCAAGGCAAAGTTAGCAATAAACTTTCTCCAATACTGTGTTGCTCCTAGGAAGCTTCTAACTTCTATATCAGTTTTGGGTTTAGGCCAGTTTACAATCACTGCAACCTTAGAGATATCTATCTTCAATTCACCACCCCCTACAATATGACCCAAATAATTCAAAGATGTTTTCCCAAATTAACATTTTGATAGATTAACATAAAGATTTTCTTGTTTCAAAACATCTAGAGTCTGCTTTACATGCTTCAAATGTTCTTCCCATGTTTTACTAAATAGAAGAATGTCATCTAAATATACAATGACAAGATCATGAATAAAAGGAATGAGTAAATCATTCATTACTCTCATGAAATTAGCAGGAGCATTAGTCAAGCCAAAAGGCATAACTAACCACTCATACAATCCCTGCTTTGTTTTGAAAGCAGTCTTCCATGCATCTTTTTCTGAAACTCTGACTTGATGGTAGCCACTATGCAAGTCCAACTTGGAAAAGTAAACAGCTTCTTTCAACTGATCTAATAGATCATCTATGCGAGGAAGGGGATAACTATTTCTGATCATTATCTTATTCAGTGCTCGATAATCAATGCACATTCTCCATGAGCCATCTTTCTTTCTCACCAAGACAATTGGAGACCCACATGGTGATGTGCTAGGTCTTATGAACCCTTTCTCGAGCAGCTCCTGTACCTTCTTCTTGATTTCTGCATTCTCTACAGCGAACAACCTGTACATTCCGATGTTAGGCAATGAAGCATCTTGCTGCAAATTAATATCATGTACTATTTCCTTTTTGGGTGACAAAATTTTAGGTTCTTGAAATATTATATCATATTCTGAAACAACTTTTTCTAACTCAGCTTTTGTTTAGCATTATAGCCTTCAAATACATTGGTTTTATTAGGTTTCTTTTCCTTTACAACCATCAATAAAAATTGTTTGCATGAATTTACAATTCTTTTCATCTGCCCTGAGTTTATGAGAGTATAATTATTCTTGAGTTTATGAGCTCTTATAATATATTCAATTCCATCTTTAACGAGTTGATACTTGTTTTCAGATCTATAGAAAATGGATTTTCTATCATACAAATAAGGATTTCCTAAAACAATTCCACACATATCCAAGGTAACAATATCTAACTCAACCTCATTTACAAATACTGACCCAAATGAAAACCTAAGTTTACATTGTCTAGTCACTTGTAGCTTTGCTTTATCACATAACCAACCTAATGGATATGGCTTCTTGTGAGGCGTGGTTAGTAATCCCAACTTCTTTACAATTGCTTTAGAAATTAACTTTAATTGTGAGCCACTATCAAACAAAGTATCAATCTTTCGATGATTAGAAATAACTCTACGGCATGTCTTTTCCTCTCATTTTCTTCATTATCAATAGATTGTACAGAATTACTAGTAGATACTTCATAATTTTTACCTTTTATACCGATGGCCATGATCATTGTTTCATCCCCTGAGTATGACCCCAAATCCTTCTAAATAGCTGCAGTAGTCTTCTTCTTTTGTCCATCGTACTTCTTGGGCCTCAGCTCTGGATGAAAAATGCAATAGTGTTCATCATCATCCCATTCTTCTTGCAGTGAGTGCATGAAGGCTTGGTCTTTTGTACAACATTTTTCCTCCTCTCTTTCCATTTATACCTTCTCTTTTCCTTATTCTTGCTTGCAGTGGGTTTTGATGATCCACCAACTTATAGGATCACATTCTTGCCTCTAGCCTCTAGATGGTGTTATATGGCAATAATGTCCACTTGGATGCTACTATTCCCACTAAGATGGGTGGCTATCTTAGAAACAAACAATCAAAGTCTACTATTGATTCCTTTTATGAAAATAGATGAGAGGAGAACCAAGAGGGCCAACCTGAGTCTTGCGCTCGATTTCCTCTCCTTCTTGATAGAGTTTTGCCGCTTCTTCTTTGTATGCCCAACTTCAAAGGACCTGTGGAGAAACATACTACTATGCAAGAAACAAGGATCTAAATTCATAAATAATGCAAGATCAGATGTGCATTAACCATATACAAGCATATATAAATAAGTACACAAGAATATGGAAGGAAACAAGAATAGCTTTATTCAGATGAAAAGTAGCAAGAAGATTACAACCATGTGCTCTGACCCAGCATCATTCTCCAGCTAAGAAGCCCTTCTTCACCTCAAGCAAAGCTAGATCACCCAACACTGATTATGTACACCAGAATACCGAAAACACTTCTCTATAAGATACAAAATTCCAGCCTCTGGATCTCTGTGATGAGGGATCCATATATAGATGATTACAGAGAGGTGAGTCATCTTTTGGGATCTTGATTAGTGTCTTCTCTCTGATAGTTCCTGCTTCCACTTGGAGAATAATGATCTCTTACTCATCCCTGGTCGAAAATGGAGTGGCAAGTGTCAGAGGGGAAGCTTCTGGAAGATTCCATGATCTTCCACCTCGCATTTTTGTCCCTACCATTTGTCCATTCCCGACCATCACACCCTATAGAGGAGAAAATCAATATGCATCACACCCTGTACATTGGGAAGGTGATATGAATCGCACCCTCTGCATTGAGCTTTCAGTATGGTCCAGTTTTGACCATTTATGAGCAGTTTTCAGCAGAGAACTTCTGGGAGATGATGTAATCAGTTGACCTTGTTCCTTTAGGCAGTTAAGCAAAACTTTTAGGGACTTAAGAGCCCTCAGTTTATGGACATTTGTGATTGGGGTTGAAGTTCCCAAAAATATCTATAATAGATGTGGGAGTAGATGTGGAGGAAGTTGAAGCCTAGGGAGCTGACCCTATCAATCGGTTGCCTAATTGCATCCCTCTATGCAAACGCAAGACCAACGCGCTGAAAGACATCGATGAGAGCAAGGTCCCCTTGCAAACCCCTCTATTACCGAATGAAATCATCTTCAAAGGATCGTGCTTGGGGAGGGTTCCTCTGCTAAAACTCAAAGACTAGAACTTGGCTGACGATAAGAAGTTCCCACACCTATTGAATGAGCAGCTAATGCATCACATTATTGACACAACCACTAGAATGACCACATTGGAGCCATGGAGGCTCAGACGAGTAGACAAGGCAGGGTTTCTCAACCTACTTTGGGTGCCGCACTACAACCACACCTCGGTTATAGTATTGGTCATCAAGTAGCTACTATGCTTGGTGCATGATGGGTGTCTATAGTTGGAGGAGCCAATACCCATCACTGAAAGGTTGATCCATAGGATCACACAGTTGCCATACATAGGAGAAAATCTGACCATGAAATTTGGCAGTAAAGGTGGTGAGTAGGCCCTCGCAAAGGCCATGAAAGAAAAGTTTAAGTTGGTAAAGAAGCCGCCTGGATATGAAATATCCAGCATCTATGACAATGTTGTAAAGGTAGCTACGTAGATTTTAGTAGGGAAGGTGATGGGGAAGTGTCTCACTGATGAGGTGTCAGTGCCTTTCGTCGTACTAGCAACCCAATGCGCCGAAGGAGTTTAGTTCAATTGTGTAGACTATCTCTGTGGTGAGTTCCTTGCGAACTGCCATGAAGCATAGTAGCTTAGCAAGGAATTCTGCTATGCGTGGCTCTTGCTGTCAATTGTGCTTGTATCATGGGAGATGCCAGAGGACAACCAATTCCCTTCCATTGCACTAGACCTACTAGAAGCAGCGAAGTACGCTTCACTATGGGTGACCAATGATGCACAGCATGTCAAGGACAACAAGATCTTCTGGATCTTGATGGAGGTGAACATGCGCATGGCCATCAATCACAAATTGTGATTGTAACCTACAGTGTATGCTAACCTGTAGGGCTACATAAATTTTAAAGAAAACTTTCACCATGTGTCCATTCAGGCGTGGAAGGACCCTGAGTAGAAATGGTATGACTTGCCTTACCTGGCAACAAATGATGCCATTAATGTATTACTTGATCAATGGCTACTAGACTGGTGCACTATAGCTGACTTGGCGGTGGGAGGAAGCAAGTCCACCGTGCAGAGAAAGAAGGAGGAGGCCAAGATTAATATGACATAACTGGCTGAAAAGAGGAAAAATGAGGCCGTTGACAAGGCCCAAGTGGAGCACGATGCCGCTCAGTAGACAGAGAAGCAAACAGGTGAAACAAAGTGGGGCTTTGAAAAAGGTGTGAGGTCACCTTCACCTGGGACAGAGGAGGAGATGGAAAAGCATACAAAATAGCATGGGACAGACCCACAAGCAACGTCCGCCTGCATCAAGCGTCTAAGGGAGTAGGAGAAAGGAGTGTCTCGGAAGAAATCCAAGGCTACTAAGACATCACTAGACCCAATCACCCTCACAGAGGGTGATTTTCATGACATCAGTGACACGGTGCAAGATGTCACTGTGGAGGCCCTACAATAGTTTGAGCAACAACAACAAATAATCTTGGGGGCTTTCTAGACAGGTTTGCAGGAGCTGCAGACCTATGCATCACAAACTGGCATGTTGTCTACCAGCCTTGCTATTGGCACTTCAGAAGCTACCGAGATGCTACGCGCGAAAGCCTCCAGCGCAATAGTGCTACCTGATGGAGCATTGACCATGAAGAATGAAGTTGACAGGCCCACTCTTAGTGCCCTAAGGGGAATAGATTTTAATATGGTAGCACTCCCTACTGAAATTCTCCACCTTTTTCAGGATGGAGTGATTGCAGATCTGAGGGCCCGTGAGCACCACACCCTCATGGTGATTAGTGAGCAGCGGATTAACAATGAGTTTATGGTACTATAGCGAGACACTTTCATCACCATTGTGACCGAGGCAGCAAACCATAACAATCATATTATGTAGGTCGTCAAGGAGTCATGTTGAATGGTCCCAGAGTTGGCCATTCTTGAGGAAGAACCAATTGAGGTGCAAGTCCACAAGCTGGCCATGGGGGTGCACGACGCTTTTATAGAAATGGCGAGGGTTCAATAGGAGTTGAACCTACAGATCACTCAGCTACAGTTGAAGGCCTAGCCTTCAACCTTGCTAGAAGTAAAGCAGCAGCGGGTCAATGCTTTCACAAAAGCAATAGCGGTAGTTGACAGCGTAGTAGTAGACTGCACACAACTTTTTGAACAGTTGTTCAAGGTCCTAACAATCTTGGAGGAGGACCCCAATGTACAATGACTGGAGACAGAATTGCGCGAGCTGCATCAATGCTATGATGAGGTCAAGGGAAGAATGCAAACCGTCACGCTCACATAGAGACTAGTGAAGCTGCAGGAGGCCGAGCAGCTGAAAGAGCAGGTGGATGCATCACTACACAAGGAAGCAATACTAAAGGCAGGCTTACATGGTGACAGGCTCTATTGAAGGAAAGCTTGCGACTTTGCAAGCAACTCAACAAAAGCTTTAGGCCGACAGTTCAGGAGCAGTGACCGAGCAAATGGTTGAAGACGCAAAGTAGACGGCTGCACAGTGCACTGTTGAGGTTGCAGTCATATGGGTTGAGTTGGGAGGTCTTCATGTTAAGATCTCCACACCAATTGAGTGACTCGAGGGTGAGTCATAATGTTTATGTTGGGGGCCTGTTGGGAACGGGATCCCCCAAGGACAGTTTTGGGGCTGAAAGCCCATGTTTTGGGTCACATTTTGTAATAAGTTGTAAGATATCCATGTTATACAAAAAAATAACCTCCTCATCAGCTCAGAGGATAAAGACATGATGCCTGAAGCAATAGCCAAAATCACAGGCCTTGTTTCCACACTAATGCTATCTATACAATGACAACATGCTTTATAAAGCTTCTTTGTAAGCGCAAAGGAGCATTAGTGACCCTACTAACTCTACTTGTTGGTTCGGGGACAACGTTAGTATATCCTAATGAGAATCTAGAGGTCAAAGGAGTGAATTGACTCATAAATATATCTATATTCCCTCCTAAATCTACTTAGAAAAGCAAGGAAACATCTAAACTTTGGCCTAGTTGAGGGATTTCTAACCTAAGAAAGCAGGAAAATGGGAAAGAGCTCAAAAGCATGGCAACATCATTGCTTTTAACTAAAGAAACTCATGGAGGAACTTGGCAACCCTAACTTGAATGCTACATAATAAAAGCTAGGGCTATGGTGATAGATGTTAGATCATTTGAAAGGATAGCTTACTTGATTGTCGAGCATAGTCTCAAATCTAAGGATAAGAAGTTTGTAGGAAGGGAGAGATAGAAAGGAGCTGTAGGGATAAGGGAAGGCTGATGCAATAGATGGTTGTAATCACTCTTCCGACATTAATATAGAAATGCAGTTGTACTGTATACTCCGTGGTGTTGGTACTATCATTCATTTAGTTGTTCATCTAATACCTTTTATCAAGAATAGCTTAGTTATGTGTAACTAAATGTCTTTTATATATTCATGTATTAATTATCAAGGTTGTATGTTGTGATTATGATTGTCTCTTATATGTACAGGACTTGATCTGGAGCCAGCTTAGGGTACTTGCACATAGCTCCATTGTGCTCTCTAGAAAATCTACATGGAGGTTTGAGGTAATGAATATGTTTTGCTTTGCTAGTTAGTTATTGTATATAGACATGCATATAGCTTTGTGACAACTGCAGATAATCCGACAGTCTACCAAGGGTGTCGGGAGGACCCTTGAGGGTATCACTATTCTCCATACACCGTGTATTTTATCGTATAGAAAAATTGGCAACTCCGCTGGGGATTATACATTAGTTCCTGGTTCACTTGGATAGCTCCTATTTTCCTCCTCCTTCTAGACCTTCTATACTTCTACATTCATTTTCTGGCCCATCAAGACCTTGTAGCATCCTTCCCTCATATATTTAGCTCTGGATCTGATCCCCAAAGCCCTGTTTTGAACTCTTTTCCCACACTAACGCAGGTTAGAAGAGTAAGTTGAGCTTTATAAAGCTCTGTGTCTGCACAAACAGTGCATTAGTAGGACCAGTAACTCTCTGAGGCCTCTAGCACAGAGCGTTAGTCACGCAAATTTTGACATGCAATTATGTCTGGAAAATAAAAGGGATGGGAAACTTGCTCATGGAATGAAAAAGGATCTGCAACTATATTTTGTGAGCAATATCTATGTCCTGAAAGAATTTTTTCTTAAGGAAATAGTTTTCTTTTTCTTTCTTAAAAATTTTTATAAAGGAAAATTCAAAATTTTGTGTTCATTCTTCTACTTAGCTGGTTAAAATCTTCTTTATTTTGGTTTCAAATAGTTGTTGGAATGCATTGGAAAGATTTATGTCAGTTGTTCTAGTGTTATAATGATTAGGATGCATGGAACAAATATGAATGTATGAAAGACTCTCACTTGTAGAATACAACTTATTTCATTGAATTGAATATTTTCAAGCATTTCCTTTTGCATGATTTTGAGTCAGAGTCCCACCACATATCATACGTCGACACCCCTACCAAAGACACTAAAAAAGTACACGTAAAATCTACCCAAAATCAATCAATAACTCTTTATAGAGAAAATAAACATTAGTTTAAGCTAGGATCTTGGGATAGGTAGTGTGAGTAAACTGCCCAAGATCAGAAACCAAAACTAGTGTCATTAAAAGAGATAAAATTCCTTCTTCACTCATACTATCGAGGCCACTCTAGTAAAAGAAGAGCTAAATATGAGACAACATTAGACTGTAAGTGAAGGCATCCTGCTTTCACTTACAACTCCTTTGGGTATTTTGTGTATTGGGGATCCCTTCGAGGATTTCAGAGCTAAGTCGGGGACATAGGTATCCTGACTGCATAGCATACCATCTGCAACTATGACCCCTCGGTAGTGTCTCTGATTTGAGGTATTCTTAGTGGCCATACTTTTAGGGACTTACACAAGGTGACTGGGGTGGGCTACCCTAGTAACTAACATAGACAAACCTACTCTATCTTCTGTTTTCCTCCTGCAAGGGTGCTCGTCTTCATGAGAGTACTTCACCCATCAACTTGAGGTTTTGGCAAAGCTCTCAAGTAACTGTAACTATACATTTGGCCAATCCTCTCTATTATTCATTGTGATACTGGGTTTCATCTCCAATGATTGGTGCTTATCGGACAGGGTCATTTCCCTCTGTTTGTTGATTGACTCACTTAGTGTATTTTTTATTTGTCTAGGCACCTGAGTGTTATCATTAAGACTTTAATAAATATCACGATAAAATTTATTGGTAAAAATTATCAGTCACCATGGCTACATCCGGCCCTCATCATCAATCTAGACTATTGTTAGGACTTCCTCCACTCATTGTGGAAGTGTTGTGCTATACAACAACCCCCCATTTCTAATATTTTTTATAAAAAAAATTTAAATAGAAATGGGTCCCTTTTTAATAAACTAAGACAAATTAGTGATTTAATAAAACTGCTTGCCTGGCATTAATCATATCACACAAAAAAACCCTTATCAAAAGGCCCGATGCAATAGAGCTATTACCCAAAATATTTTGATAAAATATGAAATATCCTTTTAGAAAGCCATCGTAAGTAAATCTCCGAGGCAATAATGGGATTAGAGATTGCATATCGCTAAGTTAAGCCACAATGCATGCTAAACACTCTTTTATAAACCTTTGATCTGATAACATAATCGCAATTGACAATTGTGCATATTACGTGACACATAGCAGAAGCCCTTTTGAACTTCTCGATTGTGATATCATAAAGTAAGGCACATGTTTCAAGAACCACCAAAAGGTTTTATTGGTAGGCAGAAACCATAAGAGAAGTAATAGAAGAAAAGATAATAAATCAAATAATGTGTTGATTACCCCTCTGCCTTATTATATTCTTTTGTCACGATTACAACTATCAGTCTGAAATGTTAATACTAACCCATTGAATCTCTTGATTGTGATTCACGATTTATCGCTGATCGCTGATCGGGAAAATCTAAAGACATGTTTGAAAGGATCATCAAGAATATGTCTGATGCAACAGGTAATTATTACTTTTATTTACTACAATTGGCGGTTATGATGGTAATTAATTTCATAGTTAAGGGTGAATACTTCGTGGATTTCACCCGTGGTGACACTTAATTACATTTGGCTTATCATATGAAAATTACCTTAATTGTTTTCATTTCATATTAGCTTTCAACATAAATATTTCTTTGTTATGTTTTCCATTGTCTGTGCAGAGCTACTCTGAGCTCATGAATCCAAAAAAAATGGGAAAGAAGGTGAGGAAAGCCAAGGCCCCTGTCGTAGTCAAAGAACCAGAACCAAATAAGAAAGGATCGACATCAGATACGACTTGCCTCGATTTAGGAAAAGCAAGATGGGAGAGTATTTATAATTTACTAGAAGCAGAAAATCTCGAAGAACTCGAAGAAGAAGCTACTACAAATTCTACAAGTAAATCAGAGAATACATTGAAAGAATTGGCCTACTCATACCTACACAAAATAGCAACACATGCCAAGGTTTTTCCATATAATGACGTGGTCAGGTGGATTTTTGAGAGCATTGCAACCATAGATAGGACATTTACTATAGGCAAAAGAAAAGTGTTCAGGTCGTTTGGAGCAGAGGATCTTAGACAAATGTACCATTTACCCAAACAAGAGAAGCAGTATAATAAAGCATTCTTAGAAGATTTTTCCAAGGAAAATGATATTGAATCAGACCCTATCAGGTAATGGATACATTCCCCGACCAAACATAAGCATGAGACATTAGGTATGTACTCTGTAGATTCATTGGCCTCTCCTTATTGTTATGTTGGTGCAATGATGTGCAGACTCTTTGGAGTCCACAATTCTGCTAAATTCTCTATAGATATGGTTCCATTAATGGAGGCCGCAATTCATGGCTATGTCATGGAGTGGGAAAACATTCTATTTGACAAAATGGCCAATGAGATACTTGAATATAGAAGAAAGAGGTATGTGACTAACCGAGTGATACCTCCCTTTTACTTCAGTTCCTATATTATGGACATCATCTATTTTAATTCTAAATGCCCCATTCTTGGATGGAAATGGACTCCTCAAGATTCCAATCCTATTCACATCTAGCATAAGGAACTAAGGAATGCCCATTATAAGAACAATTTGTACAAAATTTGTCAAGGTATTATTCTTCCTCCATATTACTCCATATTCAATAAGCATGCCCCTCGGATATCTGGGGAAGCATAAATTGACCTAACAACAATGGGTAGTCATTTTGGGGAAGAAATATTCACATACATCAGACTTTTTGGCAGTCTTGCCAATCCTCATGTTCTTCCATTGTATATCCCTAATAAACTATTGACCAGAGAACTGGAATATCAGATAACAATTGAAGGGATCTCAAATAATTTTAGGGATTTCAAGAAGCACATGTGGCCAACGTTTCATTTTCGATGTGGTACTTTTACTTTGCATGATTTCAAACATGTAGAGAAGGAGGCCTAGAAAATAAAATTACTAAAGCTTGAAACTATCCCAAAAAGGAAATATGATCCCAAAGTTATTGCTTATAATGTCACTGATTAGGCCAAAATCGCCAGATTTGATCATGAAAAATACATCTTTGATGACCTGTTTGTTTCAGCAGAGATATTCCCCCAGGTCAAACGTATGGCCAAGATCAAATTAGGAGCAGAAGGAATCGAGGAATTCCATAGGCTCAGGGCAAAGAGATTGGAAACACTTCCTTTAGATTTATTACCTACAACCTCAAAAATGCAACGACAAGGCCACAGTGAACGGGAAGTTACTTAGCAAATTCCCAAAATACGAAAGATTTCCGAGAAAGAGAAGACACCAGAAAGGGATCAAAAACAAGTAACAAGCAGTGGACCCCTTGATGTAGACATTAATATTGACCCTAATTTAATCAAGGAATGAAAACAATTTGATTCTATCATTAGTAATCTAGAGAACACTGAACGGTTCACTATACCAGAGGTGTCTATAGTGTAGAAATCAGTAGTCAACATAGTTCTGATTGTAGGAACAAGTGTCCCACCCAACCTTCATAAAGACATAGAGATTATCCCTGAAAATACCATTGATGAAATTGTTTTGCATATAGTAGAAATACCACCACTGGATGTCTTCTACAGTCCTAAGCATAGGGCTGTAGTCAAAAGACAGAGGAAGAAGAGGAAAATTGATCACTCTCCTCTTTTGACTCCTCAGATGGAAATGATGAATGTGGTATGGAGAGAGGAAATAAATCCCTTTGAAGATTTAACAAAACTTTCTCAGTATGCTAGAGCATATACAGAGGGAACAATATATAAGGCTTCAAAGGTTAGTCATTTGTTGAAAGAAAAATACCATGTGATCATTCAGTTACAGGCACAATTGGTAGAATGAAAAAAAAATAGATCAGCTTGAACAACAGTTGACGAAACAGAGACAACTTAATGAACAATTGAATGAGAAATTAATTAATGAAAAGCAGAGAATTGATGAACAGGAAATCCATAAGCAGCAAGAGTTGTCTCAAGCATTGAGCAAACTACAACTATTGAACAAACATGTGAAGGAATCAAAAGAAGAGAAAATTGCCCAAATGAAAGATCAAATAGAGTGATTCAAAGGATATCCCTAGGTATATGAATTCAAAACTAAATCCCTGGAGATGACCAAGACTTTATCATGGCAATTGGACCTGCTGTGTCACATCTCAGCATCTATGATTGAAAAATCAGTGGATGCAAGGCTTGAGTTAGAGAAGGCAAATGAAAGATTAACTAATTTTCTATCTTGGCAAGATTTGAAAGATGGAAAAGTTAACAATCTGCCAAATATACAGGAGTCACATAAAGAAATTATATTTTCCAAATGGGAGTCTCAGTTAATAAAAGCTGAGAGAGCTACATCCAAATGCATATTAAGAACTAATAATCTGATTGAATTAATCAACAATAATCTATATTTATATAATCTAATAACAGAATGCTCTCTAGGCAAAGTCTCAAAGGTGAAATCATTAGAACAATAGTGGAAATAGGAGCTAATGCAAAGAGAAAAATTGATTGGAGGCATTCACAGCTTAACATGGGAAACGTTTTTGTTTTTTCTTGTAAAACCACACAGTCAACAAATGGCGATGAAGTGTCCCACAGATGCGATCAACCACATGATCCCTGAACTTGTTGATGCCACATTTATAGCTCAGTTACACTCTCATATGAGTCAGCCACTAGAGGTCTAGCCAATGCTTGTGATTTGTCAATTGCGAGCACAAGAAGATAAGCTGGTGCAATGAATCCTTTCGACCGACTGCGGCACTACTATTTCAATATAAATCCCAGATTTTTATGTTTTAGTTATACCAGTGCATAATGACTTTCTTTCATAGTCTGTTGTTATTTGCATTATTTAGAAACCCTTTCATGTTTTTAGCAAGGGTCCACAATTTTGTAGTAAGACTTAAGTGGGAGTTGCACTACTGTACTTCCAATATATCTATTTTTATAAAAGACTGGACCAAAATTCTAAATTTTGACAAAGAAGGCTTTTATGAGATATGCACTTTTGCTTCCTATGAAAGTATTTCCAAATTAGAAGGCAGAATTTGAATGTGATTCACATTGGAGGAGATCCAAATGTATACGGTACTACTATCTATTTTTTCGCTTTATTTTTGTATGTGAATTAGCATTTATCAACTTTGTTATTATTGATGTGTATATGTTTCTACAACAATTCTTTAACCTGTCACTACTGAATGTTTCTGAATTGTCATCTTTCATATATATATGTCAGTGATATATTACGATCAATGCGATAATGCTTTAATTATTACTTTGTTCAATTAATTGAACAAAGTAATTATCATATGAATGAATACTTTTATTTATGAATAGTCATTTTCATGTTTATTTGTTCATAGAAACAATCAATAATCGCATTATTAGAAGAATACCTAGGATAGATTAGTTATCTTTGTATATTTTTTCACTTTAGAATAGAACACTTATCACTCCCATTATACATTACAAACCAAATACCCCTCAACTCATATATTACTAGGAAACTAGTCCCATTACATCCAGTTGGAGCCACCACACAAAACTGAAAAGGAGCTGCTTTAAGGTCTGAACTGGGTGATTTTCCCCGATGTTGATGCAACGATTTTAGAGGCATCAACATTTTTGGCGCTAGAAGGACGGCATGAACTATGAATGGTGAGAAAATCCAAATCCATATTCCATTCTAAGAGTAAATCTCCCCTCCACATCACCCTTGACTTCTCCCTCACATTCTCAATCTCCAATTTCTGAGTGAGAAGCTGAGAAAACAACAACCACTGCTGAACAGCAAAACATCTCAGATAAATCCACTCTTGAACCTCTTTAAGTTTAGTCTCTAATTCATAAACTTCAAGGATTTTCAATATCACCATAGAAATCTGAATTATCTCAAGGCAGTGTGACTTCACAATACATTGATTCCCATTCTCTTACCAAATTACAGAGTGAAAAACTTGGTATTGAACCCATAGAATTCCCTCTGCCTAAAAGAAAAAGAGCAAGGAAGACATCTGAAGAGTCTAATAGCGAGACTTTTTCATCATCATCATCCATTTCATCTAATCCATTGCAAATTCAATCATCCACTCCTCCACTCCATATTGTTGTTCAACAAGGTATTGGAACTTCAACATCTTCTTCCCAACCACTAGGAACTTCATCTGCGCTTTCCTCTGTTAGTAGCTCAACAATGGCACAAAGACCATGGAACAATCCAGGGGCAGTCACAATGCCTGCACCCTTGAGTCAATTGCTAGCATATCCTGAAAAATGGCTACCAAAGTTTAACCCAGACATAGGCATACTAGCAGAAGAACACATAAAAAAAATTATGTTGTCAGTAAACTTAAATAGAGTTACTGAAGAATACGTTGTTGTTATGCTTTTCCCATATACCTTACAAGGAGTAGCTGGGTCCTGGTATTTTTCATTACCATCAGGATCCATTACTAGTTGAAATATTTTCCAAGAGCAGTTCTTGACTAAATTTGGTGATGATAGCTCTACAACGACATTAATCAACGATCTCTCAAATCTCAAAACTAAATCAAGAGAACCTATCAAAGATTTCAACTCGTGATTTAATAAGATCTTATATAAGATTCCTACCGCATCTAAGCCTAGTGAAGAGGTTTGAAGTGAATGGTATATACTGCCTTACCTTCGAATATAGAAATCTTTGTTGATAGAGCTGCAAAGCCCACTTCAGCAGAGAATATGAAGCAAGCAATCGTTGTGGAAAAACGTATCATTGCCTTAGAAGAGAAAATCACCCTTGAAGAGAGAAAGTCCAAAAAAGTTACCTTTAAAGATGATTCAAAGAAGAAAGTGGCTAACGATCCATATGATATGGTAGAAATTAAAAACAAGTAGCCGAAACCTCCACTAAGAAGCCATTTAGAAACTTCAAAATAACTGAATCAAAACCGCCTAATGCTATATCTAATGTAGAATCAGATCCGGATAAAAATGAAGAGGAACATATAATCTTATCATCAGAGGAAACTGAGGAAGAAGAGGTTGTAGAATGTCATGGTATGTGGGATTTTATTTTTCCTAACTCAGATACCGAAAGTAAATAGGGAGCTTTCCCAGTAAGTACCAAGAGTAAAGGAGCCACAGAGCCTATTCAACCAACTCAAAAGAAGAAAAATATGGGTCCTACTACCAAAGATAAGGTGCTCACAAAGAAATCTACAACAGTGCCTAGTCAAAATCAGCCATCATCTTCCAATCCACCTTCATCATCCAAGACATTAGTAGTTGTTGACTCTATGGATTACAACATCATCGAAGACATGAAGAAGACTAGAGAAAATATCTCTATATTTGAGCTTAGAAGCTCAAACATATACATAAATTGCTACTCAAAGAATTAAATGCAGTACCTTCTTCTCCTCTTCCAAATGTTGTACTGTCCAAGGTAGCTAATAGAATGAGTAAGCAACCATCTGATAGAGTAGAAGCTACTAATGCTATGTTAATTGAAGACAAATATAATTCTCATACCCATCCTTTTCTCTTGACCTATGAAATCTACAATAGAAACTTGCATAGTTGCTTGATAGATTCAGGGGCTTCATCGAATATAATGCCAGCTTCAGTCTATTCAAAATTGAATTGAGCCTCAGAAATCTGCGGTGTATGGTTCAGTTGGATAGAACTAAGGTTCGAGTATTGGGAGAAATCAATTCAGTTAGCATTAGGTTATCCGTTGATCCAAGGGTAGTTCAAAGAATTGATATATTGATTGTTGACATTCTTGAGTTTTATGGCTTAATTCTAAGTAGGGATTGGTCTGAGAAACTCTGTGGTTACATTTCTACCGATTGGTCTCATATGTGGCTTCCCTATAAAGGAAAGCCAAATAAGATTAAGATCGATCGGGACAAGCATATGACTCATACTGTAATAGAATTTGAGAAAGAAAACTAGCCCATAGCATTCAATAATAACATTCTTGGCAACTACTCATCTGAACCATTCTTTGGTAATTTTAATTCTCAATCATCACCTTTCTCAGTTAATTGTTTCACATCTCAAATAGAAATTTTTTCTCATACAGATACATCAAGGTGTGTTAATATTGCTAAGGCAATTGTAAATAAAACTGTAGATAAGCCTGTATTTTGGTATTTATATTTTGATGGGTCAAAATCCAATGATGATGCAGGAGCACGATGTATTATAGTTAGTCTAGAGGGAGAAAAAACTATATTATCTTGTAGACTAGAATTTGAGTGTATGAATAATACTGTTGAATATGAGGCGTTGATCCAAGGACTTTACAAAGAAATTGCCCTGAAAGTGAAATATCGTAAAGTATTTGGTGACTCTAAAATTGTTATTAAGCAAGTAATAAATATTATACATTGCCTTTATGGTCATCTTAAACATTATCAGTCCTTGGTTCAAGACCTCATATCTCATTTTCTAGTGTTTAATATTTCTCCCATTCCTAAAACTCAGAATGCAACAACTAATTTACTGGCCAATGTTACTTACAAGCTCCCCCCATCTGAGGATTACATCCCTGATAGATTTTCAATTGAATTAATTTTTAGACCATCAGTTCCAGACAATGTCACTAACTGGCGGGTATTCAATCATGACAACGAAATTTTGAATTTCTTAACTTCTGACAAATCCTATGATGATCAGATTATTGATGAGAGTGATCATGATCTTCAAATGAAGAAAAGATTTGAGGAAAATTCCATACCTAAATCAGTAGGCAAGCTTGAGGATCTATATGATATCAACAATAGGTTTAAGCAAGTTACTAATTCAAAACTTCAAAGTTCTATTTTGAGATTCGAATTAATAAACCTTGGCAGTGAGGCCAAACCAAAAAATATCAATCTTGGATTAGGACTTACTTCAGAAGAAAGGTTTTCCTTTATAAGGCTTTTGAATAGATATAAAAATGTTTTCCCTTGGAATTATAATGACTTAAAAACATATGATACTTCTATCATACAGCATACAATTCCAATGATGTCTAAAGAAAAACCAGTACAGCAAAAAATTGAGGAAAATTCATTCGAACCTAGAAAATCATATTAAAGCAGAATTAAACAAACACTTAAAGGCTGAGATAATTTTTCCTGTTAGACATTCAAAAATGATTTCTAACTTAGTGCCTGTTAGGAAGATGAAGGGTGACATTAGAATTTGCATTGATTTCATAAATCTTAATAACGCTATTCAAAAGGATAACTTCCCACTACCAACAATGGAGAAAACTCTTCATTCAATAGTTGGTTCTGAATTAATGTCTTTCTTAGATGGTTTTTCTGGATATAACCAAATATTGGTGCATCCAGATGACAAACTCAAGACTACTTTCAGAACTAAGTGGGGAACATATGCCTACCAAAGAATGCCTTTTGATTTGATTAGTGTTGGGGCTACCTTCCAGAGAGAAATGGATATAGCATTCAAAGGTTTAATTAATAAGTTAGTTGTTGTCTATTTGGATAACATCATTGTATTCTTCAAGAAAAGAGCAAATCATTTACATCATTTGAAACAAATATTTGAACACTATAAAATGTATGGGATTTCATTGAATCCTAAGAAATCATTTTTTGCATTTGAACAAGGTAAACTCTTGGGGTTTATTGTCTAAAAAGATGGTATTTATGTTGATCCAAAAAGGATCAAGGAGATTTTTGATATTCCACTTCCGCACAATAAAAAATCAATGCAATCATTCTTAGGTCAAATAAATTTTGTAAGAAGGTTTGTTCCATATTTTTCACATATTGTTTTACCATTATAGACCATGATCAAGAAAAATTCAATGTTCAAGTGGGGGCATAAAGAAAATGAAGCTTTTGATTCAATCAAATAGGCAATCATAAATGCTCCTACATTAAACACTCCAAATTTTTCCAATCATTTTATTTTATACACTTTGGCATCCATACTTCCTAAGCAGCTGTGTTGACACAAATCAAGATCAAAACATGGAAGCACCCATATGATTTTTTAATTCAAATCTCAAAGGTGCTAAGCTTAATTATTCTGAAGTAGAAAAACAAGCTTTCATTGTGTTCAAATATATTAAACACTTTAGACCTTTCCTCTTAAAAACTCATACAAAAGTAATAGTCCCATTTTCAGCAGTGAGACAATTACTAGTCAAAAGGGAGTTAGGAGAAAAGAGGGAAAGCTGGGTTACAACATTGCAGGAACATGATTTGGACATTAAACTAGAAAAAATCGTTAAAGGCCAAGGTTTTTCCAAGTTGTTAGCAGGAGCTTCTAACATTAAGGAACATGAAGGTTGAAATAATATTGAGGAAATGAATGAGATAAGTACCATCAATCTTGAATCTCAATATGCAGATTTGTTATTTTATTTGAAAAATGGATATGATCCTTCTAATATTTCCTATAAAAATGAATGTGCCATAAGACTGAAAGCTAAAAACTTTGAGATTATTGATGATGTGTTGTTTAGAAGAAATTATGATTCGCTTTTATTAAGATGCCTTGAAAAAAACTGAAGCATAGAAGGTCTTGCAGGAATTACATGATAGTCCAACAGGTGGAAATTTTGGAGGTGATACATCAACTCACAAAATTATACATGCTAGTTATTATTGGCCCACGTTATTTAAATATTCCCATGAATACGTAGGGAAATGCAGAACATGTCAAACTGCGAGTGCAAGACAAAGAAAGCCAGCATTTTCTTTACAACCAGTCAACATTGAACAACCATTTGAACAATGGGGACTAGTTATCATTGGAGAGATTATCCCACATTCCTCCAAGTAGCATAGATATATCCATATAGCCATGGATTACTTTACAAAGTAAGTAGAAGCAATTCCTTTGAAGGTCGCCAACTCTGAGGTAATTATCGACTTCATAGATCAGTTCATCATTACCAGATTTGGAATACCTAATGCTCTCATTTTTGATAATGCATCTTATTTCTCTGGAAATACCATACTTGAATTTTCTATTAAAAGAGGATTTAAATTGAAATATTCTGGAAACTACTACCCTCAGGGTAATGGTTTAGCAAAATCAACCAATAAAAATCTTATCAAAATCATTAAGATAACCATTGATCAGAATCAAAACAATTGGCACAAGTCTTTAGTATTTTTATTTTGGGAAGGCCGCATAACACAGAATGCCTCAATAGGCACTTCTCCATTCAATTTAGTGTATGGAAAGGAAGCTATCGTATCAACAAACTTAGTGCTTCCATCTCTAGCCTTACTACAGTTTATTGAAGAAAATCCTTCATCTTCTATTGATTTGGGATATAATCAAATCCTTAAATTAGAAGAAGAAAGGGAAAAATCCAGAATTACACACGCAAAGCATCAACAAGTTATTAATTCTTCTTTTGATACAACTTCCATCGGCCAAATTGTTTTACAGATTGGTGATCTTTCTTTGAAATGGGACAATGCTCACGAAGATAAAGGTAAACACACTTAATTGTATAAAATGTGGCTAGGACCATTTCCAATCATCAAAAAGATAGGCCCATCAACATTCATATTGCAAGATCTATCAAGAAAGAGAGATTCTCTTCCTGTCTATGGGCTTATCTTGAAGAAATTATTTACTTAAGGAGGTAACCCCTTATTATTTGTAAATATTCAATTTGCAGTTATATTTGTGTGAATTTACAGTTTTGTTTGTTTGCTAGAAAATAAGGTTGTAAATAGCCTTCTATTGGCCTTTACTGTTTTGAAGGTTTCTTAAAGAAAATAGTGTTAATAATTACTTTTTATAAATGGAAGCCTTAAAGGAAAAGAAGGAAGTTCTAGGGAATTAGATAGAATATACTCTGAAAACCTCTTTTATTTTTGTAAGATCTTTTCAAACCTTGAAAATACTATAAATCATCCCAAGTTTTTAAAGCCCAAATGAAGTTATCTATAAAAAGAAAAGGTTGATCCAAAATTATCATCTACAACTCTTAAATTTCCATCCATATTCTCTTAAGGAGTAAATCATTCACCTCATCCACAAAAGTTTAGGATTTTTCAGAGTGTAATTCTAAAATATGTTTCATATAAAAGATAAGAGGTCTCATTACGAGCCTGCTTACCATGATCATAGGGAACTAATTAAACTAACATTACCAATACTACATATCAAAAAGGGGTAAAGGCTTATAATTATAAGACAAGGGGTCTCATCACGAGCTAACTTGTTTAGTTAAATTACAATCAGTGAATGGCATTGTCAATAGCTGGACACCAAACCATGACAATGGCTTTTTATCTTTCAAAATAAGAAATAAAGAATATGGAAAATGCAAAAAAAAAAAAAAATATGTCGAAACATATCTTTTTGGATTTACTCTTAGAAATTATACTCTAAAATAGATGGGACAATGAATGATTGAATGGTTAAAATGTAACCCTGTCGAGACTATAAACGTTTGCTGGTAGCAGAGGCTCTACCTATGAAAATGGAGTCATCATATAAGGTAAGTTGGAGAAATCCTCTTGTTTTATCCTTATCAACGAATCAAGGCTTAAATAAACTTAGAATGTTTTATTTTTAAGGTGAGAAAGAAATTGCAGAAACATTTTTTCATTATTCAGAGTTAATGACTATCTAATTGTTCTTAGATTATTTTCTCTATACATCAAGGTTTCCAAATTAAGAAAGTCAGAATATTGCATTATATTCTTAGAGATAACTATTTCATCTAGTGAATCGCCAATTGTTGTGTTGTACAACAACCCCCATTTCTAAATTTTTATAAAAAAATAAAAAATAAATAGAAATGGGTCCCTTTTTAATAAACTAAGACAAATTAGTGATTTAATAAAACTGCTTGACTGGCATTAATCATATCACACATAAAAACCTTTATCAAAAGGCTTGATGGAATAGAGCTATTAACCCAAACCTTTTGATAAAATATGAAATATCCTTTTAGAAAGCCATCATAAGTAACTCTTCGATGAGATAATGCGATCAGAGATCAGATATCACTAAGTTAAGCCACAATGCATTCTAAACGCTCTTTTGTAAAACTCCGATTCCATAACATAATCACAGTCGGCAATCGCGCATATTACATGAAACATAGTGGAAGCCCTTTTGAACTTATCAATTGCGATATCATAAAGTAAGGAACATGTTTCAAGAACCACCAAAAGGTTTTATTGGCAGGCGAAAGCAATAAAAGCAGTAATAGATGAAAAGGTAATAAATCAAAAAATGTGCTAATTACCCCTCTACCTTATTATATTATTTTGTCGCAATCAGAGCTATCAGTCTGAAATGTTAAGCCTTACCCCTTGAATCTCCCGATTGTGTTTCATGATTTATCATTGATCACTTATCGAGAACATCCAAAGACACGTTTGAAAGGATCATCAAGAATATGTTCGATGCGACGGGTAATTATTACTTTTATTTACTACGATTGGCGGTTATGATGGTCATTAATTTTGTAGTTAAGGGTGAATCCTTCGTGGATTTCACCCATGGTGATACTTAATTACATTTGGTTTATCATATGAAAATTACCTTAATTGTTTTCATTCTGTATTAGCTTTTAGCAAAAATATTTATTTGTTACATTTTCCATTGTCTGTGAAGAGCTACTCTAAGCTCATGAACCCGGAAAAAATGGGAAAGAAGGTGAAGAAAGGCAAGGCCCCTGTCATAGTCAAATAACCAGAACCGAATAATAAAGGATTGATATCAGATACGGCTTGCCTCAGTTTAGGAAAAGTAAGCAGGGAGAGGACCTATAATTTACTAGAAGCAGAAGAGCCTGAAGAACTTGAAGAAGAAGCTACAACCGATTCTACAAGCAAATCAGAGAATACGTTGAAAGAATTGGCCTGCTCATACCTGATAGAATAGCAATGCATGCCAAGGTTTTGCGATATAATGATGTGGTCAAGTGGATTTTTGAGAGCATTGCAACCACAGACAAGACATTTACTATAGTTGAAGGAAAAGTGTTCGGGTCGTTTAGAGTAGAGGATATTAGACAAATGTACCATTTACCCAAGGTAGAGGAGTAGTATAATAAATCATTCTTAGAAGCTTTTGCCAAGGAAAATGACATTGAATTAGACCCTATCATGCAATGGAGACATTTCTCGACTAAACACATGAATGAGACATCATGTATGTACTTTTTAGACTCATTGGCATCTCCTTATTACTATTTTGGTGCAATGATGTGCAGACTCTTCGGAGTCTACAATTCTACTAAATTATCTATAGATTTGGTTCCATTAATGGAGGATGCAATTCATGGCTATGTCATGGACTAGGCAAACATTATGTCTGACAAAATGGCCCCCGAGATACTTGAATATAGAAGAAAGAGGTATGTGACTACCCGAGTGAGATTGCCCTTTTACTTCAGTGTCTATATTATGGACACCATCTGTTTTAATTCTGAATACCCCATTCTTGGATGGAAATGGACTCCTCAAGATCCCAATCCTATTCACATCTACCATAAGGAACTATGGAAAGCCCATTATAAGAACAGTTTGTACAAAATTTGTCAAGGTTTTATTCTTCCTGCATATTACTCCATATTCAATAAGCTCGCCCCTAGGATATCCAAGGAAGCATCAATTGACCTAACAGTAGTGAGTAGTGGGTTTGGGGAGAAAAGATTCACATACATCAGACTTTTTGGTAGTCTTGCCAATCTTCATGTTCTTCCATTATATATCCCTGGTAAACTATTGGCCAAAGAACTGGCATATCATATAACAGTTGAAGGGACTTCAAAGAATCTTAGGGATTCCAAGAATCACATGTGGCCAACATTTCCTTTTCGATGTGGTGCTTTTACTCTGCATGATTTCAAACATGTAGAGAAGGAAGCTGAGAAAATAAAATTAATAAATCTTGCAACTATCCCAAAAATGCAATATGATCCCAGAGTTGTTGCCTACAATGTTACTGCTCAAGCCAAAATAAACAAATTTGATCATGAAAAAGACAGCTTTGATGACCTGTTTGTTTTGGTAGAGATATTATCCCAGATCAAACATATGGCCAAGATCAAATTAGGATTAAAAGGACTCGAGGAATTCCATAGGATCAAGGCAAAGAGATTAGAAACACTTCCTTTATATTTGTTAACTACAGCCTCAACGATGCAACACAATGAATCGGAAGTTACTCAACAAATTCCCAAAATAGGAAAGATTCCTGAGAAAGAGAAGACACCAGAGAGGGAACAAAAATAAGTAACAAGTAGTAGGCCCCTTGATGCAGACATTAATATTGACCCTATGTTAATCAAGAAATGGGAACAATTTGATTCTATCATCAGTAATTCAGAGAACACCCAAGGGTTCACTACACCAGAGTGGTCTACAACGCAGAAATCAATAGTCAATACTATTCTAATTGTAGGAACAAACAGCCCGCCTAAGCTTCATAAAGACATAGAGATTATCCCTAAAAATTCCACTGATGAAATTGTTTTGCATATAGAAGAAATACCACCACTAGATGTCTTCTATAGTCCTAAGCTTATGGTATTAGACAAAATATAGAGGAAGAAGATGAAAATTGATCACTCTTCTCTTTTGACTCCTCAGATGGAAATGATGAATTTGGTATGGAGAGATGAAATAAATCCCTTCGAAGGTTTAACAAAACTTTCTTAGTATGCTGAAGCATATATAGCGGCAACAATAGATAGGGCTTCAGAGGTTAGTAATTTGTTGAAAGAAAAAGACCAGGCAATCATTCAGCTAGAGGCACAATCTGTAGAACAACAACAAAAAATAGAGCAACTTGAACAGCAGTTGGCAGAACAGAGACAACTTAATGAATAATTGAACAATCAATTGATTAATGAAAAGCAAAGAATTGATGAACACGCCATCCATAAGCAACAAGAGTTGTCTCAAGCATTGAGAAAACTACAACAATTGAATGAATAAGTGAAGAAATCAAAAGAAGAGAAAATTGCCCAAATGAAAGATCAAATAGAGCAATTCAAAGGATATCCCCAGTAGATGAATTTTGAACTGAAGCCATGGAGATGACCAAGGCTTTATCACAACAATTGGACCTGCTCTGTCATAATATATCATTCGCCATTCCTTTATGTGACATCTTAGAATCTATGATTGAAATATCAGTGGATGTAAGGCTTGAGTTAGAGAAGGCAGATGAAAGATTAACTAATTTTCTATCTTGGCAAGTTTCGAAAGAAAGAAAAGCTACCAATCTACCAAAGATACAGGAGTCACACAAAGAAATTCTATTTTCTTAATGGGAGTCTTAGTTAATGAAAGCAGAGAGAGCTACATCCAGATGTAGATTAGAAAAACATAATCTGATTTAATTAATCAACAATATTATGTATTTATCTAATCTAATAACAGAATTCTCTCTAGGAAAATTACCAAAGGTGAAATCATTAGAACAACAGTGGAAATAGGAGTTGATGCAAAGAGAAAAACTTATCAGAAGCATTCACAGATTAACATGGGAAACATTTTTGATTTTCCTTGTAAAATCACATAGTCAACAAATGGCGATGAAGTGTCTCACATATGCAATCAACCACATCATCCCAAAACTTTCTGATGCCACATTTACAACATAGTTACACTCTCATATGAGTCAGCCACCAAAGGTCCAGCCAATGCTTTCCATTTTTCAACTGCAATCACAAGAAGATAAGTCGATATAATGAATCCTTTTGACCGACTACAACACTGCTACTTCAAGATAAATGCCAGATTTTTATGTTTTAGTTATACCAGCACATAGCAACTTTCTTTCATAGTTTGTTGTTATTTTCAGTATTTAAAGACCCTTTCATGTTTTTAGAATGGGTCCACAATTTTGTATTAAGACTTAAGTCGGGAGTTGCACTACTGTACCTCCAATACATTTATTTTTATAAAAGACTGCACTAGAATTCTGAATTTTAACAAAGAAGGCTTTTATGAGATATGCACTTTTGCTTCCTATGAAAGTATTTCCAAATTAGAAGGCATAATTTGAATGTGATTCACATCGTAGGAGATCCAAATGCATATGGTACTACTATCTATGTTTTCACTTTATTTTTCTTTGTGAATTAGCATTTATCAACTTTGCTATTATTGATGTGTATATGTTTCTACAATAATTTTTTAACCTGTCGCTACTGTATGTTTCTGAATTTTCATCTTTCATATATACATGTCAGTGATATATTACGATCATTGTGATAATGTTTTAATTATTACTTTGTTCAATTAATTGAACAAAGTAATTATCATATGAATGCATATTTTTATTTATGAATAGTCATCTTCATGTTTATTTGTTCAAAGAGACAATCAAGAATCGCATTGTTAGAAGAATACCCAGGATAGATTAGTTATCTTTGTATATTTTTGCACTTTCAAATAGAGAAATTATCATTCCCGTTATACATTACTAATCACCCATCAACTCATATATCACTGGGAAAACGGTCCTATTACATCCATTCGGAGCCACCACACCAAACATAAAAGGATCTTCTTTAAGGTCTGGACTAGGTGGTTCTCCCCAATGTTGATGCAGCGATTTTAGAGGCATCAACATTTTTGGCGCTAGAAGGAGACCATGAACTCCACATCACCCCTGACTTCTCCCTCACATTCTCAATCTTCAATTTCTAAGCGAGAAGTTGAGAAAACAACAACCACTGCTGAACCCCAAAACATCTCAAATAAATCCACTCTTGAACCTCCTAAAGTTCAGTATGTAATTCATAAACTTCAAGGATTTTCAATATCACCACAGAAATCTAAGTTATCTCAAAGCAGTGTAACTTTACAATACATTCCTTCCCATCCTCTTACCAGATTAAAGAGTGAAAAACTTGGTATTGAACACACAGAATTCTCTCTGCCTAAAATAAAAAGAGCAAGGAAAACACCTGAAGAGTCTAATAGCGAGACACTTTCATCATCATCATCCATTTCATCTAATCCATTGCAAAGTCAACCATCCACTCCTCTACTCCATATTGTTTTTCAATAGGGTATTGGAACTTCAACTTATTCTTCCCAACCACTAGGAACTTCATCTGTGCTTTCCTCCATTAGTAGCTCAACAATGGCATAGAGGCCATGGAACAATCTAGGGGTAGTCACAATGCCTACACCCTTGAGTCAATTGCCAGCATATCCCATAAAATGGCTGCCAAATTTTAACCCAGATGTAGGCATACTGGCAGAAGAACACATAAACAACTTTACGTTGTTAGTAAACTTAAATGGAGTTACTGAAGAAGACGTTTTTGTTAGGCTTTTTCCATATACCTTACAAGGAGTAGCTAGGTCCTGGTATTTTTCATTACAATCAAGATCCATTACTAGTTGGAATATTTTCCAAGAGCAGTTCCTAACTAAACTGGGTGATAATAGGTCTACAACGACATTAATCAACGATCTCTCAAATCTCAAAACTCAATCAAGAGAACCTATCAAAGATTTCAACTTGTGATTTAATAAGCTCTTAAATAAGATTCCTGCCACATCTAAGCCTAGTGAAGAGGTTCGAAGTGAATGGTATATATCTACCTTAACTTCGAATATAGCAATCTTTGTTAACAGTGCTACATAGCCCACTTCAGCAGAGAATATGAAGGAAGCAATCGTTGTGGAAAAACGTATCATTGCCTTAGAAAAGAAAACCACCCTTGAAGAGAGAAAGTCCAAAATATTTACTCTTAAAGATGATTCAAAGAAGAAAGTGGCTAAAGATCCATATGATATGGATGGTTTGCAAAAGGTGTGGAGTACTGAAGAAGGTATGTTTTTATTGATTATTTTGTCATCTTTTTTTTAAAACTCATAACCTCTTTGCATAATGAACAAGGTAGATAATAAGAAATCATGACAAAATCTATGGGATTTATGCGCAACACAAAACTACTAATAATTTCTATTTCTTATGCAAGAAAAGGGAAAAATGAAATATTACCGTCCCAAAGAAAAAGACAGGGAAAAGTTAACTATTGTCCCTTTGGCAGGGAACCACATGCAAACAAGGCAATCCAAACTAAAGCGTATCAGCCAAGGAAAGGAAAAGGAGATATCGAATTGGCACAAGAGAACAAATGGATAACTGGGAATTAACAGTTTGGCGAATCACTGAGGATCCTTTGATCCTGAGGGATCGCTATCTTAACTATTTTTGCATCATTGATATCTCCACTCAGCTGTTATAAAAAGGGGTAGCACTGTTAGCCTGGGGGACGACCTATTGTTATTCTTATGTAATTTCTCTTTGTATTTGAAACTTTGATCATCGACTCTCATTGAGAAGTGATCCACTGTAACTCTACTTTGATGCTTTAATATAAATATGGTTGTTGTTCCATCTTTGATCCTGAAATAATCTCAAGCGGCGTGTCCCTGGAAGCTAAGGGCTCGGCCCTGGGGGAACACTTGCTCTTGTACCATTATCTTTAATTCGTGTGTGGTTTTCAGTATTAGCTTTGTTCGGTAATCTGATGTTTTTTGTTATTTTACATCACGGTTCTACTTGATTTATATTCGACTGAGTAATATCGTTCTTTGTGACATGAATGTTATATTGTTCATTCTAACTGTGTAATGCATTGTTGTCCCTTTAATCATTGACATAACATTATTGTTCCTTACAAAATGTTGTTGTTGTTCAATTACAGAGTAACCAAGCTGTAACATTCATAAGTTGGTATTACTGTATTCATCTATGGTTTACACTTAATAGTGATTGTGGTTCAACCAACATTGTTGTTCCATTACGAATTACAATCGTTAGTCTTTGTAACTAAGATTGATATTGGTAGTACTGAAGTCAAATTGTTGTTTCTCTCAAAATTGAAGCGTGTCGTGTGTGTTATTTATTTTGGTTTACTGTACATTTATATTTGAATTTGATTGTTGTTCTATATTTCATTTCTAAATAGTTGTCGTTCTATTTCCGTTTGTTGTCTGATTTATCTTAGAGTAAAGATCGTTATCTGATTCCTATAGGATACAATTGCCACCTTTATTTCTTTAGTCTAAGGTTTTGTTGTTTATAAGATCTAGTTGTGATTCCATTTCCTAGTTGCTGTTCCATTTCCTAGTTGTTGTTCCATTTCTTGTTATTTGTGTTATCATTGCTTTGGTGTGCAGAACGATCTGAGACTATAGCGAGCGTCGACATTTGTTGTCTAGTTCCTAGGTTGATGATCTGTTCCTTGATTATCTTTAGTTACATCAGTTTATAGAGGGATGAGTTACTGTTACTGTACCCTTGACTGATAATTTGCTTTAGTTTTCTGAATGCATGATTTAAGTCTTAAGGTGCTTTGCTATAAGTAGATCTCATTTTGAGCATTCATTTACCCTTTTATTTTGAGCACTATACTACTAGCATTACTATGACAAATGACCACCTCAAACTGAGTACACTCTTTGAGATAACAAATCATTCCTGGATTGATAAGTTAATGTGGGGTAAATAGAGGTGAAAAAGACCCTTTTATGACTCGACATTTTGGCACCGTTTCCGAGGAAGTGTGTAGCCATTTGTTTCTTTTTCAGAGTAGTGTAATAACCTATTAGGAAAGAATTGGGTTTTAAAAACGGAAGGTAAGAACCTACATGTGGAGTATGTAATAGCCCCGCTCCCCTGTCCGCTTTCTTGTATATTAGTTGTTGTTTTGTTTGGGTAGAACTTAGCAGTTGATTTGTGTGCATGACTAAGCAAAAAAAGCTAGAAAATAATCCCAAACCTCTACCCAAGTCTGATAAAGCTAAGGGGCCAGTGACCCTAGGCCGATCAACCTTTATACACGAAATCCTTATGAAAGAAGAATCTCAGCCTTCAGTAGGACCTAGAAAAGGTATTTCTAGGCAACCTACTAGTTCCCTTTAGGCCATAGGATCACCATCTGTAGCCTTTGCTGGGGTGCACAGCCAAACCGAAGAGCAAGATTTTCAAGAAATTGAAAATTCTAGCCCAAAATCATTGCAAGAAGGGAACCTTAGCAACCTCTTTTGACTCATCATATGGAAATGATGAATGTGGTATGGAGAGAGGAAATAAATCCCTCTGAATATTTAACAAAACTTTCCCAGTATGTCGGAGCATATACAACAACAACAATAGATAAGGCTTTAGAGGTTAGTCATTTGATGAAAGAAAAAGACCAAGGGATCATTCAGCTAGAGGCATAATCTATATAACAACATCAAAAAAAGAGCATCTTGAGCAACAGTTGGCAGAACAGAGACATCTTAATGAATAATTGAATGAGCAATTAATTAATGAAAAGAAAAGAACTGATGAATAGGCCATCCATAAGCAGCAAGAGTTGTCTCAAGCATTGAGCAAACTACAACTATTGAACGAATAGGTGAAGAAATCAAAAGAAGAGCAAATCACCCAAATTAAAGATTAAATAGAGTGATTCAAAGGATATCCCTAGGTAGATGAAATTAGAACTGAAGCCCTGGAGATGACCAAGGCTTTATCACAACAATTGGACCTGCTATGTCATAATATATCATTGGCCATTCCTTTATGTGACATCTCAGCATCTATGATCGAAACATCAATGGATGCAAGGCTTGAGTTAGAGAAGGCAGATGAAAGGTTAACTAATTTTCTATCTTGGCAAGATCCGAAAGAAGGAAAAGCTGCCAATCTACCAAATATACAAGAGCCACATAAAGAAATTCTATTTTCCAAGTGGGATTCTTAGTTAATCAAAGTTGAGAGAGCTACATCCAGATGCAGATCAAAAACAAATAATCTAATTGAATTAATCAACAATAGTCTATATTTATCTAATCTAATAACATAATGCTCTCCAGGCAAACTCCCAAAGGTGAAATCATTAGAACAACAGTGGAAACAGGAGCTGATGCAAAGAGAAAAACTGATCAGACGCATTCACAGCTTAACATGGGAAACATTTTCGTTTTTCCTTGTAAAACCACACAGTTAGCAAATGGCAATGAAGTGTCTCACAGATGCGATCAACCACATGATCCCCAAAATTTCCAATGCCACATTTACAGCTCAGTTACACTCTCGTATGCGTCAGCCACTAGAGGTCCAGCTAATTCTTTCCATTTTTCAACTGTGATCACAAGAAGATAAGTTGATACAATGAATCCTTTCGACCGACTGCAACACTTTTGTTTCAAGATAAATCCTAGATTTTTATGTTTTAGTTATACCAGTGCATAGCAACTTTCTTTCATAGTTTGTTGTTATTTGTAGTATTTAAAGACCCTTTCATGTTTTTAGAAAAGGTCCACAATTTTGTACTAAGACTTAAGTCACGAGTTGCACTATTGTACTTCCGATATATTTATTTTCATAAAAAACTGGACCAGAATTCTGAATTTTGACAAATAAGGCTTTTATGAGATATGCACTTTTGCTTCCTATGAAAGTATTTCCAAATTACAAGGTATAATTTGAATGTGAATCACATCGAAGGAGATCCAAATGCATATGGTACTACTATCTATGTTTTCGCTTTATTTTTCTATGTGAATTAGCATTTATCAACTTTGCTATTATTGATGTGTATATGTTTCTACAACAATTCTTTAACCTCTCACTACTGAATATTTTTGAATTCTCATCTTTCATATATATATATATATATTATATAAAATATATAGATGTCAGTGATATATTACGATCTGTGTGATAATGTTTTAATTATTATTTTTTTCAATTAATTGAACAAAGTAATTATCATATGAATGCATATTTTTATTTATGAATAAGTCATCTTCATGTTTATTTATTCATAGAAACAGTCAAGAATCACATTATTAGAAGAATACGGGGGATATATTAGTTAGCTTTGTATATTTTTGCACTTTAGAATAGAGCACTTATCACTTCCGTTATACATTACAAACCAATCACCCATCAAATCATATATCACTGGGAAAGTGGTCCCATTACATCTAGTTAGAGCCACCACACCAAATTGAAAAGGAGTTGCTTTAAGGTCTGGAATGGGTGGCTTTCCCCAATGTTGATGCAATGATTTTAGAGGCATCAATAGGAAGATCCATCAAGCTCTAGTGAACCAAATTCCCCATCTTCAAGAAATCAATCTGCAAGATCTCACACATAATCAGTTTGGACAACTAAAGATTCAAGCTTACTAGAGGATTTCTTTACTACAAGATTTCTTCCTTCCTATAACCCTCTGATCACGAATCTGTTGGACCCACTCTTGGTTCGCATTGCACCTATACCCCCTTTTTCTTCAGTTGGAACACTTCCATCCATCCCGTTGATGACTAACAGGCCGTGGAACATTTTGGACACTTTTGGTGCCCCACCACTTCCCTAGTCGATAGTCACTACCACACCGTTGATGGTGAACCCTGGTATCCAATTTGTGCTAGGTACAAACCCTCACATGATACCCTCCACGAGTGGAACCAAGCCAATGCCAGGTTCCACCCCTTTAGTGTCAAAATCTATACCTTCGACAAGTGCTACATACAATTCTCCTTATAACACTCAATATAACACAATTAGCGCGGGTCCCTTCAACCAACAATATGGTTGGCATCCATTGTATAGTTACAACCCCAGATTCAAGTAGCTGGGGGAACTCCTATTATGGATATACCGATTATAAATGTAACAATTCCCCCTCTATTTTTAGGCATGCATGGTTAGTCACTGCTTGACATGAGCACTCCTTATGTCATTCAACAACATATGGTTAGTTCTGTGGTGGGTGAGAATCCTTAAGGAGGTCCCAACCAATCCATGGGGGAACCCTGCTCACAACCTCAAATGAGTTAAGGGGGTACAGATTATCCTGGGGGAAATTCTATACCCAGCATCACAATCCCCATGGAAATCCACATTAAAAGGCCATACCCCAAGGCAACTACTATACAACAGAACCTATGTATAATATTGGGACTCAAATGATGGGAGGACCACAAGGATCCTCAAGTCATATGTCATCACCTTGATCAAAGTTGGGGGCATAACACACTCTACCTTTCTTGGCAATGTTGGATATCCCCTACTTGTACAAACTTACAAATTACCCCACCTATCATAACTTACTCTGGCCGCCAATCCCGCATAAAATACGATAGACATCCCCAAGTTCAAAGGAAAACAAGGGGAGGATCCAGGTACCCATATCACTACCTATCATCTTTGGTGTGTTTCTAACTCCATGGTGGATGATAGTATCTGGTTACATCTTTTTCTCCACACCCTTACTGACAATGCAGCCAAGTGGTACATCGAGTTACCATGCACATTAGTCAATACCTTTGATGCTCTAGCGATGGAATTCTTAAAGAACTTCCATATACTCATCCACTATGAGACTGGGATATAACTCCATAGTTCATTACATCAGGAAACCACCAGCCACATCTCTGATCGTATACATGAATGGAGATGTAGGTGGAGGTTAGTCAAAGCTCCCCTCCCAGACTATCTCTTAGCAGACTGGTTCTGTAAGTCCCTAATCCCCCAAATTGCTAAGGATGTCACCTTAGGTGGTGTAGTCATAAAAGACCAATCCATACATCATGCCAAGCACTTAGATCTAATATATTCACAGCTTGGCACTCTTTATGATGTAATCCCAAATGCCCCTCGCGACTCCAGTGTTTCTGCTACTCAGCTGCCTAGAGCGCACGTGGTCGGGATTACCAATGCAACCTCTGGGGATGCTATAAAACAACTCAACAGTCACATTACCCACATGTCAGTGAACCCCTCTACTAAATCAACTACTCTTCCTATCACCGTGATAAACTCTGTGCAGTCTATGCGAAAACCCGGTGGTAAGAATAAGAAGAATAAGAAAAAGACTGCTCCTTCTGAGGAGAAATTAACAAAGAAGAAAAACCAAAAGCAGAAGGTTGTTGTGCCTCCTAACGATTGAAAGGAAAAACCCGCCAGATTCCCTTACAAAATATGTGCTAAAGACCACATGACCTATCGCTGCCCATGTCCTCAGGAATGCATAGATTTCATTACTAAAAAGGATACTAGTAGGAACCCCACTGTCCTTAATAATCCTTTCCCTACTCAGTAGCAACAACACCCTATTGCAAACCAACCACAACCCCCATAACGGGGCAATAGTGGTTTGGAACATCCTTTAGCTGGTGAAGGATCCTCTACCATTTACACCTTTGAAATGGCAGATCTACAAACAAGAGCCAAATCCTCTAGAGCTCCTATCGCCCATGCAGAGGAACCTTCCTCAAGTCAAAACCCACCATCGCCTAATGATTTGCATATCGAAAGGTTGGTTGCTGACCTTGCCATTCATCCCCCTAAAGGGGCACTTCAACGCACAATGCACAATACATCTATACGTGCCACCCAAAATTACAACAATGTAGAAGATTTTGCACAAGTGTCGTCAACTATGTCGGTGCTCAAAGTATTACAAACATGTCCACCACAAAGGAAAGCTTGGCTTTTAGATATTGGTGGTATCGACCCACACGATTCCATGCCTACAATTTTCGACATGGAAAAGTGTAAACATCCCCTTTACCACCATCTTGCATTTCAGGTGCAAATCTCTTAGAAAGGTAAAGCTATACATAGAACTGTCATCAATGAAGATGCTTCTACTTGCATCATGTCAGTTTCATGTTGGCTTGCTTTAGGTTCTCCAACCCTTTCCCCACCATTGAATTCACTTAAAGCTTTCGACGACCACACTTTCATCCCAAAAGGTTACCTTGCTGATTGCCTCATCACTCTGAGTGTGAAAATGGTAATGGTGGATATCGAAGTCATGGATCATAAAATTGACTATAATTTGCTTTTGGGCCGCACTTGGACTTATTCCATGAATTCCATTGTGTCTTTTGTCTTTCGTATCATCCTATTTCCCTAGATGGAAAGATAGTCATAGTGGACCAACTGTCCTTTTATACCCCAGATTGCTCCTCATTACCTAGTAGCTTTGTACCCTTAGTGGGTTGTGTACCTAACTCTTACAATAGTATTGGTACTGGTCTATTGAAAGGCTCTTCCTTGATGGGTTGTTTCCCTTTTCACCCACCCACAGTTCCACAGATGGTCTCTAAGGTTCCATACATTCCTCACGAACCAAATGATCCTTGGATCCTCATGGCCACTTCAGACATTGACACTTACAGAAAAAAATGTCACTGTCACCAGCTGAATTGGCCTACCAAGCCATTCAATCTACATTTGAATCTCCGGTCACTTTGGTTACGACCAACAGTACCACTGCCCCTTCCATAACTGCTCCTTCTTTTGATCCACTCAATCAAGTCCTACCTATGGACGCAGTTATTCGAGAAATCACGAGTTTAGAAGAGTGACCTTGGGAGGACACACACCATCATGTTTCAATATCTGATTCGGACATGATGCCTCTTCAAATCCTATCACCTAACACACCTAAAATCGTTTCCTCACCATATACAACTATCCAAACGTTGGACTTGGAAGGAAGCATGGGAAATTTTTGAAAGACATTTCTCATCGATATTTTTGTCATGATAGGTATCATGGAAAACATATAGACAATCGCTATCCTAAGGAAATTGCAAGCTTCACCTGCCCTTTTAAGGATTTATGTGATGATTTCCCTTGTTCTTATGAGGAAATGCGTGGCATATACCCTTCTAGTGTCGAGCCTGAGATCAAGAAGTTTCGAGCATTCCTTTTATGGTATTTTTCTTGCTTGTTAATCTGAAAAATCCTCGAGTCTCCTTCTTTGGGCTCGTTAAACTACCACAAAGAAGAGCGAGTGTTATTTTTATGGTATTTTTCTTACTCGTTAATTTGAAAAACCTCGAGTCTAATTCTTTAGGCTTGTTAAACTACTACAAAGAAGATATGAGCATGTTCTTTTTTGGGACTTTTTCTTGCTCTTGAACTGAAAAATCTCGAGTTTGTCATCATTGGACTCATTAAACACATATAATGATGCTCCAAGAAACTCTTTTTCTCTCTTTTGTTAGCTCATTAAACTGAAAAAGATCATTAGAGAATTATTTTTAGGTTCTTTTTTCTCACTCATAAAACTTAAAGAATCTCAAGTTTTTTCTTTAGGCTAGTTAAAAATTTATAAAGATGACCCAACCATTCTTTTAGGTACTTTTCTCACTTGTTAAACTGAAAAACCCTGAGTTTTTGTCACCGAGCTCATTAAAAATCTATGGAAACAACTAGAGCACTTTCTCTTTTGGGACCATTTCTCACTCTTAAAAATGAAAAATCCCTGAGCTTTTCCCTTATTCGGGATCATTAAATCTACGAAGAAGGAATGAGTAGTTATTTTACCTCTTTTTCCTTGGTCACTAAACTAAAAAAGATACCTTAAGTTTTCTTCATTTGACTCGTTAAAATTTGATGAAGGTATTGAGTGTGTTATCGCGTGACTCATTAAAGATTCATGACAAAAATCAAGTTTATTCCATCTCCTCTTACTCATAACAAAATGATGTAAACATCTATTGAGCATATGTTTCTCTTTATCTGGGCTCAATAGATTAACTCACGAAAAATTAACCGATATGGGTATACTATTAAACTTGTGTTGCACCCGGTTAAAAACAATGATAAAGAGACCACCCTGGAGTCATTCTTTATGATCCTTTCAAACTCTCTAAATATGAAAATACCACTGAGTTATCTCATCTAGAGTCATTAAGTTACACAGATGAATGATAGATTCGCTCTTTTTGCGGTCCTTTTCAGACTATTAAAATATGAAAAGACTCATTAAATTACAAAGATCAATGATAAAGTCACTCTTTTTACAATCCTTTTCAAACTATTAAAACATAAAAAGATCAACAAGTTTACCTATATGGACTCATTAAAATAATCAGATAGGGCATAGAGTTGCTCTTTTTCCAATCCTTTTCAAACTCTTGAAATATGAAAATATTGACGAGTTTAGCCATCTGGACTCATTAAACTAATCAGAGGGGGAAAGTAGACAATACAACTATATTCAATATTAGAAAGCATGGTTTGGTAGCAGTCATTCCATTGAACATGGCACTCCCTTAGATAAACCTTCCTTGTGATGACCTCTCAATATGAATCCTACCATCCTATGAGTTTAGCCTAAATACCCTGATGTTCTCGCATCTCTGTATCCTGACACTCTTTGGTGTTCATGAGTCTAGTGTTGCATGGTTAAAACTGTTTTCATGCCTTCTATTGTTCAAGGGTTAACCTTTCGTTTCCTCCACAAACCCATCAAGCATATCCTTTCATCATAACCTCTATCATTTAGACCCTATGTCAAAGATTCCTCAAAAAACAAATCATTCGTGTCTCGTTTTGTGTCGATTGATGTAGGACACATTATTGCCTACCTTTCAACAAGTATCTTCCTATCAACTTCAACACTCTATCTAGGAAGACTACCCAGAAACACATTCAGTGACTTGGTACTTACAGACATTAGTGGCATGTCACCTTGTGTTTAATAAGGAGTTCTCATTATTGGCTCTTGGTTAAGCGATTCTATGAGTATTCAACGACAAAAACATCTTTCGCACTCGCTAGATTGTACTGTGTATCTTGGAGACCATCACCATTATTGGTGGCCTTCCTCGCGTCTATTAACGGTCCCCATTATTGACTGGTAATTAGATGATTTTGTGCATGTTTGAAATCAATGCATATGTTCACATGTATTGATCTATGATGTTCATGGAAGCAGAAATCATAACCTTGAATAGAGGCTTGCATCACTCAACCTTGTTTCCTCTCCCAAGTTGTGTATATTGTTTTTTGGAGACAGCTCATCAGAATGATCCTATTATGACACTGGATCCGCATTGTGCTTATTTGTGGCTAGCATCTTCATATATATTTTATGAGAAAATCACTCTAACATAGCTATTTATCGTGTGAATGCCCGACTAAGGACATGATTTTAGTTTTTATATATATATATATATGTGTGTGTGTGTGTGTGTGTGTGTGTGTGTGAGTGTGTGTCTGTGTGTGTTGTATCAGGTTTCCCGTACTGCTTGAAGCTCTGATCCTCTATCTATTTTTGTCAAAGAAGGAAAATTATAGTTAATTAAAGTATTCCAGCCATCATCACAGCCTCTGATCTCACACTTTAGGGGGCATCTGTTATAAAACAAAATAACCCATTCATCACCTCAGAGGAGAAAGACATGATGACTGAAGCAATAACCAAAATCACATGCCTTGTTTCCACACTAATCCTATCTATACACTAACACCATGCTTTATAAATATTCTTTGTAAGCCTAGGGGAGCGTTAGTGACCCTACTAACTCTACTTGTTGGTTCGGGGACAACGTTAGTGGATCCTAATGAGAATCTATAGGTCAAAGGAGCGAATTGACTCATAAATATCTCTATATTCCCTCCTAAATCTACTAAGAAAAGCAAGGAAACATCTAAAGCTCAACCTATTTGTGGGATTTCTAATCCTAATGAAGGTGGAAAATGGAACAGAACTCAAAAGCATGGCAACATCAATGCTTTTACCTAAAGAAACTCATGGAGGAACATGGAAACCCTAACTCGAATGATACATAAGCAACGCTAGGGCTATGGTGATAGAGGTCAGATCATTTGAAAGGATAGCTTAATTGATTATCGGGCATAGTCTCAAATCTAAGGATAAGAATTTGGTAAGAAGGGAGAGAGAGAAAGGAGCTAGAGGAGTAAAGGAAGGTTGATGCAATAGATGGTTGTAATCACTGTTCTGACATTAATATAGAACTGTAGTTGTATTGTCTACTCTGTGTTGTTGGTACTATCACTCATTTAGTTGTTTGTCCAATACCTTTCAACATGAGTAGCTTAGTTATGTGTAACTAGATGTCTTTTATATATTCATGTATTAATTATCAAGGTTGTATTTTGTGATTATGCTTGTCTCTTCTATGTGCAGGACTTGATCTCGAGCCAGCTCAAGGGACTTCCACCTAGCTGCATTGTGCTCTCCAGTAAATATACATAGAGGCTTGAGGTAATGAATCTATTTTGCTTTGATAATTAGTTATTGTCTATTTTAGGGCCTAAATCTACCTCAGGCTAAGAAAGGCAGGTCTAGGGTAACATCAAACCACGCTTAACCTGGTAGCTAGCCCTACCAAGTCGAGAGAGGGCTTTCTCCTTGTCAATCTCAATGAGAATATAGCAAGTAAGGGCCAAGACAAATATAAAAACTAATTTAGGCTAGGTATGCTTGCTCAGAGGAATTTGTTTGATTTTAATGGTTGGTTGCTGGATTAGATGAGGAAGGCAGCTTTGGGTCCAGGAAATGAACACAAATTTGCAGAGGTTTCTATGGGGCGAGGTAGCCAAGTGTTTTAGCACTTTGGAATTAGTGTAATGGTGAGTCTAAATATTGGTGAGGAGCTAGAGAGGGCATGCAAGTGTCATGAATCCTCTTCAAATAGTAGAAAACATGTAGAACTAAATAAACCCTAAGGTAGAGCACTGAAACACCAACGAATTCCCCGTTTAAACTTGATTCATTTAGTTATGCTGAAAGAAAAAGATGATGGCACACATAAACATAGGATCAAATGAATTAGAGAGAAGAAAATAATGCTAATTCACATTACCACAAGAATCCCAAAAAATGCTGCAAAAGCCTAGTTTATTTCCTTGCCAAACTGCAAAAATGATGTAGAATAGTGCTCAATGCATCCACAAGAGTCCAACCTTCACAAATGACTAAGAAAGTACAAGATATAGGCATCAAACCACCTATTCTAGACATTAGGGGTCGAATCCATGAGTCAAGGAGCTATTTCAACAAGATCTAAACTAGGAACTGAAAAATAGGTAGTGGAACAGCTTGCCTCTAAAACTATGGAAATTGATTCATTTAGTTCAAAACCACCTAAAATTGATGTATCTACCTCAAGTCAATTTTCATCATTTTTACATCAAACTACATCAATTTACATCAATTTAAATCATGAATTTAACCATGAGAGAGGAAAATTCAAACTGGTAGAAAGCTAGGCGAAATTCTAAGCAAACAGGCAAAAATGACAAATTTTTCTCCTATCTGTAGCACTATTGATTCAATGCATAGCGCCTTTTCCAGGCTAGTTTTGGAAGGTTTCCTTAAGTCCAAATCAAGTACAGGATAGCTCATTAGAAAGCTTGTGAGTCTACTTTCTGAGACAACTTGAATTTTTTGATTTGGAGTCCATTTTCTCCTCCAAAAATGCAATCTCCCAAGGCTGCTTCTTGTGTGGCAAAAACGTGGCACAGAGGGCACTTTTTGGGTGTTTTGACCCTTTTGGAGGTCCAAAACTTGTCAAAAATTTCTAGCCATTTCTAAGAATGCATATTTTTTCATGCTGATTCCAAATACATAAGCCATTTTGCAAGAAGATGCCTCGATCAAAAGCATAGCGCCGGTGGCGCTACACACCTACCGGAAAAACCTATTTTTTGCCTCAAAAATTCAAAAATGACAAAAAGTTCACCAAATTTTTTGAAATTTGGCTTGAGTGATCCTCTTTATGCGCTATGCTGGGCCAATGATGCTTTAGCCAAGATCTTGAGCTTTTCTTCCTCTCTTTTGACTTTCAAGGCTCTCCTTAACTTGGCTTTTAGGCTTCTTATCCATGTCTTGCAATTTTTGTTCCGGGACAAATAGTGATAAGCCATGTGGCGCAACATTTTATTTTCCTTGTTAGCCTTGTCCAGAAGCTTCTCAAGGTGGATATTCACTCTTTCAAAACCATGATTCTCTGTCAGCCTCTATTTCTTTCTCTAGTGAAGTTAGCTTGATTTTCCCTCTTTTTGCCAATTGCAGGTTTTCCCTTATGTTTTGCAGCTCCATGATTGTTTGTTTGTCCTCCAATTTCTTGTTCTGTTACTCAAGGTAATTAATGATCCATTTAGCCCTCTCATTGTTAAGTGATAGGATTCGGATCTCAACTTCCTCCTCCTTGATGATCTCAGCCTTCAGTCTTGAGCATTGGGAGCCCAAATCAGTGTCCTCTTCATCAATCAAAATTAAATCCTTGTCTTGGCCTTCAAAAGGCCCTTCATCATGTAACAGTTTCTTTCCTCTATCTTGTACCTACTCTACTGAAGAAGAAGGAAAATCCCCTTTCATCCCAAGTGAAGATAGCATTTTCCTATTGTCTGATGAAGAGAACGAGACCCCTTCCACCCCTATTGGAGATAATACTCGTTTGGCAGCTGCAAATAGTCTCCTTGTGCCTTTCTCTTAAGTGACAAACATCGGCACACCTATAGGTTCATTCTATGAACATCTGGCTAGTTTGAAGGCCCTCCTTCCTCATGAAGTGCCGATGGAGTCACCTGAGGGATTTCGAAGACCTCATGTGCAATGAAAGTATCCCATGAAATATTCAGCAAGCACAGCTGATGCAAAACAACAATTTTAATCAATGAGAAATGGTAAATGCTATTGAACTGCTGAGGAAGAGGTTTCCTTTGCACATAATGAGCCATTTTCTCAATATTCTGGCATATAAAGCATGGAAGATTCATCATCCTCACTCTTGTGAAATGCATCAGCAATCTAACATGGTATGTATATAGACGGGAATACCTTCCCTCATAGGTGAAATATTTGATGATAGGTTTCATGAGTAGAGCATAAGTATCTTGCAAAAATCTGAAATGAAAGACCCTACTGATTTGCCTCTAATAACTAGCCTTGATGTAAGGCTCATAATGCTCTTTGCCCACATGCTGCCCCTTATTCCACTGTTCACCCACATTAGGGATGCCTGTTGCTGCTGCTATGCTTTCAGGTGTCAAGGTGAAAGAGACACCAGCTAGGTTCACCTGGCCATTGTGAAGATGAAGAACAAATAACCTAGCAAGCTCATGGTGATATTGCGTCCTCTCCACCATTTCACAAAACTGGTAGCAAGATTGATGTTTAAAACAAGTTACTGCAAGAGGGAAAGCTAGTAACTCTATAAGAGTATTGGGCTCCTCCTAGATATGTTTTCCTCATTTATGTGGTTTTCTTGGTGCATGAGCCTCTTGGGAAGAATCACTGAGAGTTTCATCATCCCTTTCATATGCTGAGTCTGTCTCCATACTTGCAAATTTGGATGAAAAATGATGAGTATGAAGAGATTTTTTAAGGTATGAGGGTGAATAGGGTGTCTACTATTTTTCCTTTTGGGAAATGGGATTGACTCATTGTATTATAAATGGGGTTTGATGGTGGAGGGAATGTAATGAGGGAATAGGAAATGGGATTAAGGTTTTGGGAATGTATAGGGTTTATGCTTAGGAATAATGTATAAGGTTTAGGGAGTGAATGCCAATGATTTTGGGAGGGGGAAAGAGGAAGGGATTTAGGCAAATTTAGTGGCAAGGGAAGGGAATGGGGTGTGGAGGATGATCAAAGGCGATTAACAACAGAAAACAAAACCCTATGCAACTTTGGCAAAACAATTTTAGTTACAGCTAGGGTTTGTTTTTTAGACATATAAATCACCACCAAAAATGAAAAAATCCCTTGCTAGACCAGATGTGAGGCTTTACTTACTTGTCAAGAGGTTACTTATGCATTTGGAGGTAGAGGAGGGCGATAAAATTGGTTTTCGAGCTCAACTAACAGATGCGTAGCACTACCTCCCAGGTGCGTAGCACACTTTCTATGCATAGTGCACGACCAAAATCTAGTTCAAAACTTGTGCTAGATGTGTAGCACCAAGTAGGTGCATAACGCCAGTGCTCAGATGTGTAGTGCCACCTAATTTTCGTGATTTTTGCTTGACTTTACCTCTTTCTCCCACAAACCTGATTTTCTCCTTTTGGCTCACACTCTTTGCACAAAATGAAGACTTTAAACACAAAGAAGACCTTTATATCCCCTTGGTTTTAATTTTTCATTTACAAACCCACTTTTCTAAAGTCTCTTTCACTTTGCTTTTAAAAGCTCTGTATTTTGATTTTGCAGTTTGACTCTTCTTGATCACTTGATGAATTGATGCATTGATGTTTTTTTTTCTTGCAAAAGCAAGAGTTAGCAAGGTGACCAAGGGTAGTAGCTCTAAACTTATTATGTATAGAAAAAATTAAAATCACATAAAATTTTATACATAGAAAATAAAACTATGTTTTACCTCAAAACAAGATTTTGAGGAGAAACTCACTTATTGAGTATATCATGATTGAAATTTTGATTTTATGAACTTATTTTATCTCCTCATGTGCCTGCTAACTCTTATTGAACTTTTCCCTGACTATGGTGGCAAACCCTAGACCTAATGAGACATAAAAACCCTAAAAATGGCTTTTGCAAATGTAATGACAAAAAATGACTGTAAATAACCTAAACTTGTGAAGATAGGCTAGTAGGTAAAGAAAATGAGGGAAATTTGATAATGAACCACTACCATCAATTGATCCATGACCTAATGGAATGCAACTGATTGGATGGGACACCTAAAATGCATGCAAAGGAGAATTTGATCACTGATGGAGGGATGAACATACTGACACTAACATTGGCTCCAATGGGGATGGTAGCTTCTGGGAGGTGCCAAGAACTACAGATCTCTGAAAAGCAGACAGTGCCTCTTCCATTGGGCTATGGAGTAAATAACTTCAGCAAACTAAAACTCAAGACTCATAAGCTGAAACTAGGGATTCAGCAGTTGAAACTAGAAACTCAGAAGCCAAAACTAGACATTCAACAACTGAAACTAACTCAAAATTGACTTAACAACCTACTCACACTAAATACCCAAAAATTTACATCACACTTTTAGTTTTATAGCCTTCACTTTGGGCCCCAAACTTAATGAATGACAATAGTACACACTTTGCAATGAAGGAAATAAAATGGTATGTACAATGACAAATTATGACAGCAGAAAACTTCTCAAAGATAATATTGTTTTAGTAGCCGACCATTGATTGACCCTCCTGGATAATCTTCCCCATTCATTTCTTTGAGGAGAAAAACATTTTGACCTCGATATGCAACAATTCTATATGGTCCCTTCCACAGCTTCTCAAACATTCCGTGCTTGCCTTCGTCCTAGTTTCTAGCATCCCAATTTAGCACTATGTCTTCAATCTGAAACTTATCTACGTTTGCCTTTTGATCATAGATTTTATTGATTCTCTCTTGCAACCTAAAGGTATTCTAAAACACCTCCTCTCTTGTCTACTATAAATGGATCATTTGGTTTGTTCTTCGCTGAAGATGATCCTCCTCGCTAAATATGATCCTCCTCGCTGCCAGTTTCCTGTAGAATTTTTAGAACCGGGACTAAGAGAAATGTCGTAAGCACCGTGTCAATACCATATACTATTTTGAACAGAGACACGCCAATTGACTTCTTCTGACTTACTCTATCCACCCATAGTGCATTAACTAACTTCTTGTACCAGCTCTTTTTGTTTGTTTCCAACAACTTTTTGATGATGTTAACCAATGATTTATTTGAAGATTCAACCAATCCATTACCTTGTGGATAGTATTCAGTAGAATGCCCCAAGGTAATTTGATATTTGTTATAAAAATCAATCATCTTGTTAGATTTGAAAGCTGTTGCATTATCTGTAATCAGCTTGTTAGGACAACAAAAATGTGACAAAATATTATTTTCAAGAAACTGAATTATTACCGCATCTGTGGCCTATTGAGTGGGGATTGCCTCAATCCATTTTTTAAAATAATCTGTTGCTATTAAGATCCACTAGTGCAGAGCTGAAGATGTAGGATGAATCTCTCTAGTAAAATCTAGGCCCCATTGCTGAAACAGAGCACTTACTTCAACTGGATTGAAAGGTAGTGGTTGTAATTTTCTCCTTCCCTAAAAAATTTGGCATTCATGATAGCTTGTAACAATTTTATAAACATCAAAAAAGAGGGTAGGCCAATAGTACCCCACTCTCAGAATTTTATATGCTGTCGTCTTTCAAAATAGGTGACCTCCACAATCTCCCTTGTGAAAATCATCCATGACTTGTTTAGCTTCCTCCTCAACCAAAAAATTTAGTAACATACCTCTGGGATCTTTCCAATACAATGCATTATTCATAATACAAAATTTAGCAGCCCTTAATTTCAGAGTTCTACTTTTATTTCTAGCCATCTGCAGTGGTGGTGAAAGGTGCTGGAGCACATATACAACATCTGAATACCAAGGTGAATGGAGAAAAATTTCAGATACCTGAATGAGTGAGTTGTCTTCATCTTCTTCAGACATAGCAGCAATCAATTTTATGTCCAAGGCATCCAAATTAGACTCCACCATCAGTTTTGCTAGACCCTGCCCCTTGATGAGCTTTGTTGGCTTTATCTCCAAGTCATACTCTAACAAAGCTGCGATCCATTTGCCTCGTCTCCCTTCTGGATCTATCTGTACCAAACCTGGCTGCATTAGGAACATAAGCAAGAATATGCGAGTGTAGAATATATATCTGGAAATATTTCAAATATTTCACCAAGGCAAGAGCTTACTTTTCAATAATGTTATACTTTAAGGCTGCATCTCTGATTATCTTGCTGAAAAAGGAAATTGGCTTCTCAAGATGGTCTCTTTTCTGCATAAGAACCGCTGCCATAGTATGCTCTAAAGTGAATGAAAATAAAATGAAATGTTGGGAATAATCTGGGCTGATTAAAACCGGAGCTGAAGAAAGAGCCAACTTTACCAAATTGAAAGACTTGATAGCTTCCTCGGTCCACTTTACTACACTATTTTTTTTCAACATATTTGTAATTTCCCTCAAATGTTCAACTAGATTTGGCACAAAACTATGTAAGAAGTTCATCTTACCATTGAATGCTTGGATCTCCTTTTTACTATGAGGAAAATCAATTTTCTGAATAGCTTCCACTCGAGTAGGATAAATGCAGATTCCCTCCTTAGATATGATGTGACCAAGAAGCTTCCCTTCATCCATGGAAAACAAGATCTTTTTGGGATTAAGAGATATGTAATACTTTCTACACCTCTGAAAAAAATCTTCAAATGGTAAAGATGCTCCTCATCTGAATTGGAAAGAACTGTCAAATCATCAAGATACACTACTAAAAATACATCTTTCTCATTTGCAAAGGCGATGTCCATAGCTCAATGAAAAGTTGCACCGATAGTCTTTAAACTGAATGGCATCTTGGCATAATGGAAAGTCCCCCACAGAGTGGTGAATGTTGTTTTGTCTGTGTCATCCTCATGGACCAGAATTTGATTGTAGCCAGAATACCCGTCGAGCAATGACATGCGAGATGCCCCAACCACTCTTTAGAGTATGTGGTCCATTTTTGGCAACGGATAATTATCTTTCAAAGATACCTTATTCAAATTTCTGAAATCAATGCATAATCTAATCTCACCTATCTTCTTCTGCACAAGCACCAAATTGGAAATCCATTCTGAAAATCTTATTGGAACAATTATACCAGCCTTGTATAATCGATTCACCTCCTTCTCTATTGATGGCAGTAACTTTGGACTTATCCTTCTTAACTTTTGTCGAAATGGCTTCTAGTTTGGCTTGATTGGAATGATGTGCTAAATTATACTTTTATTGTACTCCTTCAAATCTGAATAGTTCCATGAAAATACATCAGTAAATGAAGACAATAAACTAATGCATTTTCCCTTTACCTGAGGAGGCAATGCCTTTGATAAATTCACCATCTTTGAATTTTCTGTTGTTCCGATATTCACATCTTCAACTCCCTTTTCAATTGGCATTAAACTTGGCTTGCGGGTTACATCATCTTGGTCAAATATTTATTCTAAAGGTATAAGGCCTTTAGGGATGACATTGTCCTCCAGCTAAAAAAAATCCATCTAATTTACTTCCATGTCTGGTTCACCATCATCTTGCTCGCCATCTATAGAAGTGTCTTGATATTTGCCTTCATTTTGCAAAAATTCTTCAATCTCTTTGTCATCCTGAAACACCTTCTAATATCTTAGATTACTAGGGACAGTTGGGCGATTCTTTACATGAATCTCAAACTTATTGTTTGAATTCATTGGAATCTTCAAGTTACTTGTTGCTGTAGCAAGGGAATCTGCAATAACATTTTGTACACAAGGAACACATGTCAAGGTGTAATTTGGAAACAACCTCAAAATATCTAAAATCACATTATGGTAGGCCCTCATTTGAGGATGTTTGGCTTGGTATTCACCCTTGACTTGTTTGATTACTAATTTGGAGTCGCCATAAACTAAAATTCTCTTTGCATTCAACTTCTTAAGGATTTTCAATCCTGCAATTAGTGCCTCATATTCGGCTTCATTATTGGAACAATCAAAAGCCAACTTATATGAACAAACTCTTACATTACTCGGGACTTTATTTGGTGAGAAGACAGGGTTGCATATCCAAATACCAATTCTGGCACCTTCCCTACCTACTGCTCCATCCAAGTCCATACTCCACAAACTTGCTTCTTCCTCCAAGTGCTAGAATTCTGCCCACTCTTCTACCTTTGGCTGTTGTCCATCAATTTCTTGCTGCTGGCAGGATGTTGACTATTCAACGGTAATTTCAAGCCTTTATCTCTCTTGATCAAGTACAACTCTGAAATTTTCTGTTATTTCCGGTGTATCTTCAACTTCAATTAATTGACTATTTACATCATTGAAACCACTGTCAGAATAAAGAACAAAATATTCTAAATCTGTATGTACATAATTAATTGGATGATTTAAAGGTTTCTCCTTGCTCATGATCATATAATTCATCTTTTTCTCCCTCTATAACTTCCTCAACTAACCAAAAACGGGAATAGTGGCATAGGAGAAATCTAATTGCAATGTCCCTTTAAATTTTGCACCCCATGATATAGATAGAAGCATGGAAAATCTAGGGGGAATGTTGGCCACAACTACAGCCATAAGAAAATTCTTTACTGGAATCTGACCTAAAGTCACAACCAAATCTTTAATGAGACCAATACATATTACTCTACTAGAATCAAAGGAATAAAGATCATGGTACTTGCGAGTGATATCCAAACCCAATTTTTTCATAATTTCCTTTGGCATCAGGTTGTGAGACGCTCCTTAATAAAACATGGCATTGTGCAAAACATAATCATGCAATCTAAGGCTGGTGTAAAAAGGAGCTACATCACTATCGTCAGATTGGCCTTCTAATGCTGGACCAAAGATAAGCTCAGGTTGGTCATCTTCCACATTAACCAGATCAGGCAAAGGATCTATATTCAAAATCTTTGCCACTTGACCTTTATAACTACTATTCTTCATTAATTCAGTCAAAGGTATTGACACTTTTAACTTAGTAATTTCATTTTCTAAGCTAAAGGCTGTAGTTTTCTCTACCTCTTTGACTATAGCATCCTTCTTTTCTGTCTTTTCTTTTGTTGCACTTGACTGATTTGACTTTTTATTTGTTGACTTCACTTTGTTGGAAGTAGGATCTGTAGGCTCCTTTCCCTTTTTCTAAACATTTGGAGAATCATTCTTTGGTGGTGTTGCTTCCTTCCACTTCTGAATTGGGTTGATTGGTACATCCCTACTTCTGAGTGAGTATTGTCTTTGTTGTGCCATCAATGCATTCATGTATTCCCTCTGATATTCATCTGATTCCTCATCTAGGATTGTTTCATTTGCCAATATAAAAGCTTCATCTTTTTGTGTAGTTGGACATTCTAAATACTCTTCATCTTCAGTGATATAAATTGGCAGACCATCTAGTGTAAAAAAGTGATTCTCATCTCCTATTGGAGTCTCATCATCCTCTTATTCAGTGCCATGGACATAGTTCTACTGTAATGGTGTTTTAACTTGCTCTTGAGCTGATGGATCTTGAGCTATTTTCTCCCGTTTCTTGATTCTGAACTGTGGTTGCTGCTGACCATGAAAATTTGGATTTCTGAGCTGTGTCTTGGGCTTATCTGCAATGGTGAATGTATCGAACATCTTCTCAAGCTTATGGAGAAAATGATCTAAGGAAGAAGCTTCTTCCTTTATGGTCACCTTCTTCTCGGTCTTTGTCCTAGCTCTCTTAGCTAGCAGATTTGCTTCAACACTCACTGTGATCTTTTGCATGTCTTCCAATGTAGCTGGGTCTCTTTCTCTCAATTGTTATGCCATGTCGGGATCAAATCCATCGGGAAATTTGATCAGAGCCAGCCCCATTGGTGGCTTGATATTAGTTGGAATTGCATTATAAATAGTATTGAATCTAACACAATAGTCCTAGACACATTCACCAACATTTCTCTTTATGTTTTCATATTTGGAAAGGATTTGGAGTGGATTTTTCTTTACCTCCCAACAATCTAGAAATTGCCTTTGAAGAACTACCAATCTATTGATAGTTCCAATAGGCAATGCTCTGAACCACTTTCGCACTTCACCTCCAAAAGTTTGCACAAATAATCTCATAGTCACATTCTCTCATCTATCTCATGGAGATCAAAGAAATCACTCATCCGATCAACATGCTATTGTGTTGTGATACCTTGGGAAGCATCAACCAATGGGATTTTACTTTGATAATCAGAAGGCATGGCATCCAAGTTTTGTGGCAAAACGAGAGGTGCATATCTGGTAGCCATTGCTCGAGGTGGATTTAAAAATGGCCTTGGGGATGTAGGAGGAGTGGGAACAACGATAGCAGTCGATGTGAGGGGTGTATGAGGTCTTGAAGGGGATGAAGAAATGTGGATGTTTGAGGTGTAGAAGGGGTTAATGGGGGTGAAGAGACTGCAGATCTCTGATCAGATATGGCAGGCTGCATGGGAATGGTGGGAATAAATGGAGGTTCAGTAGGAATTTCTGAACCAGACACAACAGTAGATGAACCAAGAGTAGCAGATGCAGATTCTAAGAACTTGAGAATATTGGTAGCCACAATTGAATTTTGGAGATTTAGAATATAAGCATCAATTGATCTATTTTCTCTTTTAGTTTCAAGATATTGCACAAACTCTGGATTTAGAACAATAGCACCAACTGCATTTTAGACTTAGTTTCAAACAACAATAGATCAAAATGTTCATCAAATGGGAGATCTTCAAGATATTCAAAAACCACGGGGCATGAATGAGATCTAAACATAAGAATCATAGAACTTTCTTGGAGGAGAATTCTTGGAATGAGATTTGGGTTTTCATACATGGGAGGAGGATCAGGATTAGGATTGGCTCTAGTGTATTGCCTGGAAGCCAGTGTGTTGAATTATTCCCAAAAATCAAATTGACATTACAATCTTGTCAGCCTACTGAATTCTAAACTCATCATTACAATGCCATACCCCAAGGCAACTACTATACCACAGAACCTATGTATAATATTGGGACTCAAACGATGGGAGGACCGCAAGGATCCTCAAGTCATATGTCATCGACTTGGTGAAAGTTGGGGAAGTAACACTCTACCTTCCTTGGCAATGTTGGATATCCCCTACTTTTACAAACTTACAAATGACCCCATCTATTATAACTTACTCTGGCTGCCAATCCCGCATAAAGTACGACAGACATCCCCAAGTTCGAAGGGAAACAAGGGGAGGATCTAGGTACCCATATCACCACCTATCATCTTTGGTGTGTTTCTAACTAGATGGTGGATGATAGTATCCAGTTACATCTTTTTCCCCGCACCCTTACTGGCAATGCAGCCAAGTGGTACATCAAGTTACCATGCGCATCAGTCAATACCTTTGACGCTCTAGCGATGGAATTCTTAAAGAACTTCCATATACCCATCCACCATGAGACTGGGACAGAACTCCTTAGTTCATTACGTCAAGATACAACCACCCATATCTCTGATCATATACATGAATGGAGACGTAGGTGGAGGTTAGTCAAAGCTCCCCTCCCAGACTATTTCTTAGCGGACTGGTTCTATAAGTCCCTACTCCCCCAAATTTCTAAGGATGTCGCCTTAGGTGGTGCGGTTACAGAAGACCAATCCATACATTGTGACCAACACTTAGATCTGATATATTCATAGTTTGGCACTCTTTATGATGTAATCCCCAATGCCCCTCGCAACTCCAGTGCTTCTGCTACTTAGCACCCTAGAGCGCACGTGGTTGGGATTATTAGTGCAACCTCCGGGGCTGCTATAAAACAATTCAGCAGTCACATTGCCCACATGTTAGTGGACTCCTATACCAAATCGAATGCTCTTCCTACCACTGTGATAAACTCTATGCAGTCTATGTAAAAACCCAGTGGTAAGAACAAGAAGAATAAGAAAAAGACTACTCCTTCTGAGGAGCAATTAACAAATATGAAAAACCCAAAGCAGAGGCTTGTTTTTCCTCCTAACGATCGAAAGGATAAACCCACTAGATTCCCTTGCAAAATATATGTTGAAGACCATATGACCTATAGCTGCCCATGTCTTCAGGAATGCATAGATTTCATTGCTAAAAAGGATACTAGTAGGACCCCCACTGTCCTTAATAATCCTTTCTGCGCTCAGTAGCAACAACACCTTATTGCAAACCAACCACAACCCCTGCAATGGAGCAACGATGGTTCACAACATCCTTCCGCTGATGAAGGATCCTCTACCATTTACACCTTTGAAATGGTAGATCTACAAAGAAGAGCCAAATCCTATAGAGCTCCTATCGCTCATGCAGAGGAACCTTCCTCAAGTCAAACCCACCGCCACCTAATGGTTTTCATATCAAAAGGCTGGTTACTGACCTTTTCATTCACCCCCCTAAAGGGGTAGTTTGATGCACAACACATGATACATCTGTGCGTGCCACCCAAAAGTACAACATTGTAGAAGACTTGACACAAGTGTCGTCGACTATGTTGGCACTCGAAGTATTACAAACATGTCCACCACAAAGGAAAGCTTTGCTTTCAACTATTGGTGGTATCGACCCACTAGATTCCATGCCTACAATTTTCGACATGGAAAAGTGTAAACCTCCACTTTCCCACCATCTTGCATTTTCAGGTGCAAATATTTTCGAAAGGTAAAGGTGTTCATAGCATTGTCATCGATGAAGGTGCTTCTACCTCCGTCATGTCAGCTTCATGTTGGCTCACTTTGGGTTCTCCAACGCTATCCCCACCATTGAATTCCCTTAAAGTTTTCGACAACCACACTTTCATCCCAAAAGGTTACCTTGCCGACTACCCCATCACTCTGAGTTCAAAAATGTTAATGGTGGACATCGAAGTCGTGGATCATAAACTCGACTATAATCTGCTTTTGGGCCACACTTGGACTTATGCCATGAATGCCACTCTGTCTTTGGTCTTTCATATCACCCTATTTCCCTTAGATGGAAAGATAGTCATAGTGGACCAACTGTCCTTTTGTACCCCAGATTACTCCCCGTTAACTAGCAGCTCTGTACCCTTAGTGGGTTGTGTACCTGACTCTTACGATAGTATTAGTACTGGTCTATTGAAGGGCTCTTCCCTGATGGGTTGTTTTCCTCTTCCATCGCCCACATTTCCACAGATGGTCTCTATAGTTTCATCCATTCCTCATGAACCAACCGATCCTTGGATCCTCACAGCCCCTTTAGACATTGACACTTACAGAGAATAAATGTCATTTTCACCACCTGAATTGGCCTACCAAGCCATTCAATCTACATTTGAATCTCCGGTCACTTTGGTTACGACCAACGGCACCACTGCCCCTTCCATAATTGCTCCTTCTCTTGATCTACTCAATCAAGTCCTACCTACGGACACAGTTATTAGAGAAATCATGAGTTTAGAAGAGTGACCTTGGGAGGATTCGCATCGTCATGCTTCGATATCTGATTCAGACATGATGCCTCTTCAAATCCTATCACCTGACACACCTAAAAATGTTTCCTCACCATATACAACTACCCAAAATTTGGACTCGGAAGGAAGCATGGGTAACCTTTCAAAGACATTGCTCATCAATATTTCTATCATGACAAGCATCATGGAAAACATACAGATTGTAGCTAATCGTAATCCTGAGAAAATTACGAGCTTCACCTACCCTTTTAAGGATTTACTTGATGATTTCCCTTGGTATTATGAGGAAATTTGTGGCATAGACCCTTCTAGTGTCAAGCCTGAGATCAAGAAGTGTCGAGCATTCTTTTTATGGTATTTTTCTTGATTGTTAATCCAAAAAATCCTCGAGTCTCCTTCTTCAAGCTTGTTAAACTACCATGAAGAAGAGCGAGTGTTATTTTTATGGTATTTTTCTTGCTCGTTAATATGAAAAACCTCGAGTCTACTTATTTGGACTTGTTAAACTACTACAAGGAAGATATGAGCATGTTCTTTTTTGGGACTTTTTCTTGCTCTTGAACTGAAAAATCCCGAGTTTGTCATCGTTGGACTCATTAAACACATACAACAATGGTCCAAGCAACTATTTTTCACTCTTTTGTTAACTCATTAAACTGAAAAAGATCATTAGAGCATTCTTTTTAGGCATTTTTTCTCACTCATAAAACTAAAAAAACTCCAGAGTTTTTTCTTTAGGCTCATTAAAAATTTATAAAGATGACCCAAGAATTCTTTTAGGTACTTTTCTCACTTGTTAAACTGAAAAACCCTGAGTTTTTTTCACTGGGCTCGTTAAAAATCTACGGCAGCAACTAGAGCACTTTCTTTTTTGGGACCGTTTCTCGCTCTTAAAATCGAAAAATCCCTTAGTTTTTCGCTTCTTTGGGATCGTTAAATGTACGAAGAAGGAATGAGTAGTTCTTTTACCTCTTTTTCCTTTCTCACCAAACCGAAAAATATACCTTAAGTTTTCTTCATTTGACTAGTTAAAATTTGATGAAGGTATTAAGTTTTTCATCGTGTGACTCATTAAAAATTCATGACGAAAATCGAGTTTAGTCCATGTCCTCGTACTCATAAAAAAATGATGTCAACATCTATTGAGCATAGGTTTCTCTTTATCCGGGCTCAATAGATTAACTCACGAAAAAGTAACCGATACGAGTATACTATTAAAATTTTGTTGCACCCAATTAAAAACTATGATAAATGGCCACCTTGGAGTCATTCTTTATGATCTTTTCAAAATCTCTAAATATGAAAAGACCACCAAGTTATCTCATCTGGGGTCATTAAGTTACACAGATAAATGATAGATTCATTCTTTTTGCGGTCCTTTTCAAACTCTTAAAATATGAAAAGATCGTTGAGTTATCTCATCTAGACTCATTAAATTAAACAGACGAATGATAAAGTCACTTTTTTTACGATCCTTTTCAAACTCCTAAAACATAAAAAGATCGAAGATTTTACCTGTATGGACTCATTAAACTAATTAGATAGGGCATATAGTTGCACTTTTTGTGGTCCTTTTCAGACTCTTAAAATATGAAAAGATCTAAGATTTTACCCGTTTCGACTCATTAAACTAATCAGAGGAGGAAAGTAGACAATACAATTGTATTCAATATTAGAAAGCATGGTTTGGCAGCAGTCGTTCCATTGAACATGGAACTCCCTCAGATAAACCTTCCCTGTGATGACCTCTGAATATGAATCCTACCATCCTATGAGTTTAGCCTAAATACCCCGATGTTCTTGCATCTCTGTATCCTAACACTCTTTGGTGTTCATGAGTCTAGTGCTGCATGGTTAAAACAATTGTCATGCCTTCTATTGTTCAAGGGTTAACCTTTTGTTTCCTCCGTAAACCCATCAGGCATATCCTTCCATCATAACCTCTGTCATTTAGACCCAATGCTCAAAGATTCCTCAAAAAACAAATCATTCTTGTCTCGCTTTGTGTTGATTGATGTAGGACACATTATTGCCTACCTTTCAACAAGTATCTTCTTATCAAATTCAACACTCTATCTAGGAAGACTACCCAAAAACACATTCAGTGCCTTGGTACTTGCAGACATTAGTGGCAGGTCACCTTGTGTTTTATAAGGAGTTCTCATTATTGGCTCCCAGTTAAGCAATTGTAAGAGTGTTCGATGACAAAAACATATTTCACACTTGCTAGATTGTACTATGTATCTTGGAGACCATTATCATTATTGGTGGCCTTCCTCACGTCTTTTAACGATCTCCATTATTGACTAGTAATCAGATGATTTCGTGCATGTTTGACATCAATGCATATATTCACATGTATCGATCTATGATGTTTAGTGAAGCAGAAATCAAGACCTTGGATAGAGGCTTGCATCACTCAACCTTGTTTCCTCTCCCAAGTTGCGCATATTGTTTTTGGAGACAGCTCATCAGAATGATCCTATTATGACACCAGATCCACATTATGCTTATTGGTAGCCAACATCTTCATATCTATTTTATGAGAAAATCACTCTGACATAGCTATTGATTGTGGGAATGCCCGACTAAGGACATGATTTTAGTTGTTATATATATATGTGTGTGTGTGTGTGTGTGTGTGTGTGTGTCCTTGTGTGTGTTGTATCAGGTTTCCCGTACCTCCTGAAGCTCCGATCATCTCTCTCTTTTTGTCGAAGAAGGAAAATTATAGTTAATTAAAGTATTTCGGCCATCGTCGTAGCTTCTGATCTAACACTTTAGGGGGCATCAGTTATACAACAAAATAACCTCCTCATCATCTCAGAGGAGAAAGACATGATGATTGAAGCAATAGCCAAAATCATAGGCCTTGTTTTCACACTAACGCTATCTATACACTAACAAAATTCTTTATAAATATTCTTTGTAAGCCTAAGGGAGCATTAGTGACCCTACTAACTCTACTTGTTGGTTCGGGGACAACGTTAGTGGATCCTAATGAGAATCTATAGGTCAAAGGATCAAATTGACTCATAAATATCTCTATATTCCCTCCTCAATCTACTCAAAAAAGCAAGGAAACATCTAAAGCTCAACCTACATGTGGGATTTCTAATCCTAATGAAGGAGGAAAATGGGAAAGAGCTCAAAAGCATTGCAACATCATTGCTTTTACCTAAAGAAACTCATGGAGGAACTTGGCAACCCTAACTTGAATGTTACATAAGCAAAGCTAAGGCTATGGTGATAGAGGTCAGATCATTTGAAAGGATAGCTTCATTGATTGTCGAGCATAGTGTTACACACTAATTTGTCACCGTCCCTGTTACCTCTTCTCCCAGACATTGGAGGACTCATTCCAGGACCTGTGAGAAGTGACATAACCTGAAAACACTTGCATTGTATCCCCTTGAGCATGTACTTCACATGCCGTGAAGACAGCTTCTCCAAAATACCCATAAAAATAGCCCTTTTTCCATTGGCACGGTTCCACTGTGTATCACTTGCACCAATGGGGGAAATCCTCCAAAGAGGGCGTGCTAGTTGGTGCTCTGTCTCAGAGTCGCACTCGCACCAACCCAGTTGGATAATGTTTTTAACAAACAAACTTCTGAAGGTTCTTCCTAAACCCACTCATAAACTAAATTCATCTTGAGTTGATTTAGTTTGGCTTTGAATCTCCATAGAAGGGAAGTTGTTTACCACCTTCTCATGGAAGCTTCTTAGTGATAAAGCCAATCCCATGAATCTTGTGGATGATCCTAACTCCTTCCCCTCTATCTATAAAAGCTTTTCCTTTTGCCTTTGACAAGCTAGTTGGTAGTTCTAGTCTCCAAGTTCCAAATTCTAAGTCTCAAAGTCTGAGAATTGCTAAGTTCATGCTACAAGAAGCCTTATTCATTCCCATGAGGCTAAATCTTAAGTGAGGAGATTCTTATAGAAGCAACCAAGGAGAGAGAGGCTTGTTCCCCATTCCCAACAAGCTTTGCAAGGCATGTGCTACTGATCACCAGCCAAAGGAGGATTTGACGTCAGAACTATGGTTGTATTCTTCTTTGTTTATCAATAATAATAGACGACTATCATTATGGTTCCACTCTTATTGTCTTTGTAATGATGATTGAGTTATATCCTTTTTGACTGATATATAGTTGCATCTATTGGATTTTATACTTGTATTTGTGTCATTCTTTGCATGTGAAGGTGTCCGTTCATGAGGATCATGGGGATTGTGACCATCCGGAGCAAAGGAACGGGAGCGACGACTCTTCTACAAGTACTGGCGTTGGAATCTAGGTAGGCCCTCATCATCGGTCTTTTATTTTCAATTAGGAACCTGCGTGTTAGCATTGTTTGATTGTTGCTAGACCCCATTTGGGCTAGTAGGGATCGCCTTTGTCTGCAGAGGGGATTTATCTTCACAACAATTTGGCGACTCTGCTAGGGAGTTGGCTTTTTTTCTTGTTGTTTGATTTGTAAACTTTAGACGGAGCCTGAAGTACAGCCAGATAGCATTCAAAACGCTATTGCTCCGCACTAGCAAAGTAGATCAACACCACTTCATCCATCTCCGGTTTGGTTTATGAACTGAACGGCTTGGAACTTTCCTTGTTTCTTGGTTGTTTCTTGGTCTATCCTGCTTGGTTAGCCTTCTGGGTTGAGTCCCTGTGTTGCTTCTTGCCCCCTAGTGTACTTGGGTACTGTTGACTTAGCTTTGGCTCGTTTTTTTTTTATTTTTCCATAGCAAACTTGGCTAGCGCTTTTTTATAGTGTTACAGTCACGCCAGTTGGCACCAGTTGCTCATTGACAACCCATGCCAATCCCTGAAAGGCACTAGTTGCAGCCTGACAGTCGCGCCAGGCCCGGGAACTTTTGAAGTTTGCTTGTCTGTGAGCCCTCTGAGCTTGGTTTTTGTTCTAGGTACCTTTTCTCAACTGCTTGAGTGTGTTGGAGTCTTGTTTGACTGGTTTTGAGTCTCTTTTTTGAGAAATTTTTAATTTGGTTTCCTTTGGTCATTACTTGGAGGTTTTTCTCAGTATTTTCACAAATTTGCATCTTTTTGCTTTTGTTTTTGCAAAATTGTGTATGAGTGTTAATCGCCTTTGAGTGTTTTTATGTTTTGATCTTTGGAAATCTCACACAATTTTCTTGATTTGCACTTGATTGGTTCTTAGATTACATTAGAATCATCTTGTGTTTGAGAATTCTTTTGCATAGATCACACTTGCATGATTAGAATTCTGATTTTCAGAATATAAATGAAAATGTGCATAGATTACATTTGCATACTTGTCAAGTGAATTGTGCATAGATTACAATTGCATAGATTACCTTTACCCTTTGGGTGTTTGCCATTTTCTATCGATTTCACGTTTCTAGCCCCAGGGCATCTAGTGGCTTTGTGAGTCGAGCCTTCCTTAGGTGTTTTTGGTCTTCTATTGGTCCAGTCGACTCTCTGATTGCTCCCTTGCACTCGTTTCGTGGTTGTTAACCATTTTATTGTGTTATTTAGGTGACTTGCTTTGTTTTCACTTGAATTCCGCTTTGTCTCGCTTTGAGCCTAGATTACACAGCTCATTGGTGTCTTTGGGACTTTTCTTGTTCTTTGGAGGTTTGCTTTGTGATTTAGGGAACTGAATGTGCTTGTATTGAGTGGAATTTGTTTGGTTTGTTTAATGCACTTTTCCATCGACATAAAAGAAAAAATCTCTTTTGCGTTGTATTAGTTAATGAGAATTAGAACTTTTCATTTTGATTAGTGATAGTGATCTTAAAGAAAAGTTTGTTAATTTCCATTAGCTACATTAGGGAAATTCTTTGTTGTTTTGTGATCTTTTCGTTTGCGTGAGAGCTCTTAAACCCTCTCGTAACTAGCATTCATCGAATGAAATGAAATATGTTGGCATATAGTTTGCATTTAGGGAATTTTGAGAGATTACATACGGTAAGGCCTAAAAACTGAAACCTAATACAAGATCAACTTTAAAATGAATTGAATAAATCTAACAACGCACTGGAACATAACGCTCACTTTTTAGAGGTCTAGGCTAGAGACGTGCTCTGGCGTCATTAAACCTAGTCACTTTTGTTTCCACTCAAGGTTGGGTGATTCCTCCTTTTATGACTCAATTGTGGTCTAGTATGGACTTGTGCTCCCACGTACCGTTGAGTATATGGGGAGACCCACTAGGTTATCATCCTTTATCCACAGGAAGCCATGTTTGCTGCCTTACGACCCATAATGCACCAAACACAGCATTCGGGAAGATTGACTGCCGTACGGAAAGTCCTTGGTTTTCATATGATTGCTAAGGTTTATATGCAGTTTTACGGATTGTCTGGTAAACCTTTTGCCTAGTTCTCCAGAGTAGTCAATTTTTGATCCCTTTCAGACTCCCTAAAAGAAAAGGCTCATCTGAGCATTTGTCACTTCGGGCTCATTAAACATTCGAAGGCGACTAGAGTCATCTTTTTGTCCTTTTCTCGACTCTTTAAAGATGAAAAGGTCAAGTTATGTCCTTATGTCTTAAAATTTATTCACCCACGATCACACGCCCTGTTAGATTTTGTTTGTTGGCCATTTGATTGTGTGTCTTGGTTTTTTTTCAGCCCCGTGTGTGATTTTCAATTTTGATGGCAACTTTTCCAAAGCTCACCAACCGAGGAATCCCCTCTGAAGGGAATCCTGGTCATTTTCCTCCTTTTGGGAATGTTGGTGGTCCTTACATGGCAACGTTGTCCCTTCCTGGCTTAACCATTGGGTTGCCTGTTTGGTTGTTCTCAACCTCTGTGTTCTCTAATGTCTCAACTACTGGTCAATTACTTCCTCCACCCAAACAACATCATGTTGATTCCAAGGTGGACCTCTCCCCTTCTTCACCAGTTTCTACATCCTCATTTTCTACTTCGCCTGGTGAAAGTCTGGATTCAAGTACCCACTTGGCTAAGAAGAAGAAGAAGAAGACGAAGAAGAAGAATTCTCATAAGCGAGAGGCTAAAAGTGCAGCGACTGCCCTGAGTACAGCTCAGGTCAGAACTCCTATTGCTCCTCCGCGGAAGGTTAAGTTTCCTTGTAAATTATGCAAGGGAGACCATCTTCTCCATGATTGTCCTAGCCTTCCTAAGGTCTTAGAAGTATGGTCTAACGATCTGGCCTACCCTTCATCGTCCTCTGAAGCTCATGGCCATGCTACCCTATCAGCTAGCGATGGTAAGAAGAAAGGGAAGATTCGATTCCCCTGTAGGCTATGTGAAGGCAACCACCTCCTTCACCTTTGTCCGCCCATGGATAAAGACTCTGCTGTTTTGGAAAGCCTTACAGCTTCTTCACCTAAACTCCCCATTGGTTATCAAAGGCTCTCTTCAGATCCTCTCCCTGTTGACAAAGAGATTGATATAGATCCTTCTCTTGTCATCCTCCTCTTTCTGAACCTGGCTGTGCTAAGCCTGTTCCAGACCAACCATTGGTCCGAAAGAGTGTCGACTCGGTGTCACCACCCGTCAATCACTCTGTTTCAGAAGAGCATCATGCTCATGTTCTTCGCGTCTCATCAGATTCTCCTGAGTCCGAAAATGACTCTCCTATCCTAGCTGATCCCGGGAGTCCTTCTTCAGAGCAGGGGGGCAGTCATACGATTCCCCCACCAAGTAGTTCAATCGTTTCCTTCGACTGGAGTCACCTGACTGCTTTTTGCCTTCCATCTGATGTGCCTTTCCAGATTACAGTACATGCCTATGATAAGGCAATACCTGGAACTGTCTTGGATGAGGGTACATCTGTCAGTCTTATGCCTTCCCCTACTTGGCAAGCTTTGGACTCCCCATAGCTTGTGCCAGTCGTGTAGAATCTGATGGCGTTTGACGAAGTAACCAGTCAACCATTAGGGATCCTTCTAAAGTTCCGTATTACTTTGGGAGGCAAAACCATCTATATAGACGTACTAGTTACCCAAGGTGCTTTAAATTTCAGTCTTGTCCTTGGTCGTGACTATTTTTATGCCATGGGGGCCCTTATCTCTTCACTTTTCTGTGTGGCTTGCTTTCCACACAACGGAAGAATCGTGACTATAGATCCATTATCATTCTTTAGTCCCCCGGTGCCTCCTACGCAGTTGTCATCCCCTCCTGGTTTTTATCCACTAGTTGTATCTACCCCACCACAGGTCAACTACATGGCTACTTATTTCGTGCATGTATCCAGTGATGCCGCCGTCGTGCATAGTGTCCTGGGGGCATTGGGTCCTGACTTGCAAGATGTCATCCTTCCACTGGGCATGGCACTCTTGGAAGCAACGACTTCCTATTCATTATGACGAAGTTCGTTCGGAGCATAGTTCGCTTTCCTATGTCAAGCTCCTTAAAAAATGAAACTGGGTCTGGTCGAGCATAGTTCCTGATCTTGTGTCAAGCTCGTTAAAAAATGAAACAAGGGTTATGAGGATAGTTCTTTTACTGTGTCAACCTCATTAAAAAATGAAACAACTCCTTTTCCAACTCAAGTCTTTTGATTAAGATCTCGTAAAATACAAGTCGAGTCTTTCCAAGATCTCGAAAGTGAACCTTCATTCCATCCACTTTGTTGAATGAAATAAAGCTTGGGGGGCATGTACCTCGTTTTGCGTCATTATGCTAGGAACATGCGAACTTATAACAAGCAGAGTTTTTCATTTCAAGCTTGTGTAAACATGAAACCGAATCCAAGCATAGTTTTTCATTTCAAGCTTGTATAAACATGAAACCGAATCCAACCAGAGTTCTCTATGGTTCAAGCTTGTGTAAAAATGAAGCCATACCCATTTTGCATCTCATGATTGCTGTCTTTATCTGCTAAATTCTGTTAGATGAGCCTTGGTTTTTTTCATTCCATCACCACCATCTCTTTGGCCGATCATATGCTTTCACTTGCTTGTTTTCCTTTCCTGAGGGACCGCAGTTATGAGTGGTTTTACTAGCCAGCCTCTTGACCATTACATGTTTTGAGCAGTTCCACCATTGCCGGAACTAGTTGCTACCCTTTATACCACTCGTTCCTCTAGGAAAAGTCACCTTTAAGCTCTTTTCTAACTCGTAAAATATGAAAATATTGCCGAGTATTTTTTCCTTTTTGACTCGTTAAAGACAATAAAAATGGAGGTCTGCTTTCAGCTCTTTTCTGGCCATCTAAATATGAAAATATTGCTGAGTTATTCCTCTTGACTCGTTAAAAGTAAATAAGAGGTGGTCATCTTTAAACTCTTTTCCGACCGTGTAAAGACGAAAAGATTGTCGGACCCTTGTCGTTTCAGGTTCGTTAACGGTTACGAAGCGACATGGTTTCGATCACTTTTTTACGTTTTCAGGTCGAAATAACTACTTATGAAAAGTACCCCTTGGTCGTAATGATAGGGCGGTTCTTTTGAGCATTGTTTTATACTTTTTGGGGCTTGAGAGACACAACTTTACAAAAAAGGACACCCTTGGAGTTTCATTTTCTGCTGTCTTTTCAAACACTCTAAACACGAAAAGACGTCGAGTTCTTCCTTTGTCAAACTTGTTAAAACTTAATGACATCGGATTCCGTCGAAATGACGCCCTTCAAGCATATGCTATCCCCATCAAGCTTGTCATCAAAAAATAACCAGGGTACTCGCCAGAAATGGTGGGGAAAATCGAACCACAATTATTGTCGTGTCGGCAGTATGTCGCTCTTTAACATGGTACTTGCTTGCATTCATGTCTGGGTGGGGACATATCATCTTGTTTTTACACTTGCCTCCGTGGGTTTGGGTTATCCTGTTTGACCTCTCATCTACTCATTACTTTGTCACCATGACCCCTGATCGTTTGATGTCAAATACTGCCAAGTCTACTATTGTACCGCCAGTATGTTCAAGAGAAGTTGACCTCTGTAGAATACTCAACCTCCCTCTGATACCTCACACAAAACATCTTATCCTTCTCTGTCTCGTGTCGATGATGTGGGAAACATTATGGCCCACCTTCGATCAAAGTCACTTCCTGTCGACTTCAACTCATTCTCCAGGAAGTTGACTTAGAGACTCCCTTCAGGTGCCTTGGAGCCTACATGCCTCAATGGTAGGTTCTTCGTGTCCGACACGAGTTTTTCATCATTGGCCTCCGATCAAATGATTCTACGGGTGTTCTACACCGATTCATTGATTCACATGCCATAGATTGTACCTATAGTACCTTGAGGACCATTTACATTATTGGTGGTACCTCTCGCGTCTATTAACAATTTTCATCATTGACTGGTAATCAGACGATGTTCCTGCATGTTCGACTTCGACTCCCATATTCGCATGCTTGAACTTGTACTTTGTTTAGGTTGAGATGGAGCGCAAGACGCTGGATTTTGTCTGTTGAGATCCATGTTGCGATTTTGTGGATTATTATGATCATTGCATGACTCATTCACTGGATGGTTGCGACTATGCCTAAGTCTGTTTATCGATCCTCACTGGATGGCTGCATCCATACCTTGGATCCAGATTTTTATGTACTCTGTTATGGATGGCTGCACCCATACCACATACATCATGTACTTGAGATATCAGTTGTACTTCTTCATGCAGGTTCTCCGGCGGAAGTGTTTTCAGTTGGCCATGTTCTTGTAAAGCATTTCACCCTTCTCTCTCTCGGGCCTCATGCTTTAGGGGGCATCTGTTACACAGTAATTTGTCACCGTCCCTGTTACCCCTTCTCACGCACATTGGAGGACTCATTTCGGGACCTGTGAGAAGTGACATAACCTGAAAACACTTGCATTGTATCCCCTTGAGTATGTACTTCATATGCCCTGAAGACACCTTCTGCAAAATACCCATAAAAATAGCCCTTTTTCCATTGGCGTAGTTCCACTGTGTATCACTCGTGCCAATGGGGGAAATCCTCCAAAGAGGGTGCGCCAGCTGGCGCTCTGTCTCAGAGTCGCACTCGTGCCAACCCAGTTGGGTAATGTTTTTAACAAACAAAATTCTGAAGGTTCTTCCTAAACCCACTCATAAACTGAATCCATCTTGAGTTGGTTTAGTTTGGATTCGAATCTCCATAGAAGGGAAGTTGTTTACCACCTTCTCATGGAAGCTTCTTAGTGATAAAGCCAATCCCATGAATCTTGTGGATGATCCTAACTCCTTCCCCTCTATCTATAAAAGCTTGTCCTTTTGCCTTTGACAAGCTTGCTGGTAGTTCTAGTCTCCACGTTCCAAATTCTAAGTCTCAAAGTCTGAGAATTGCTAAGTTCATGCTACAAGAAGCCTTATTCATTCCCATGAGGCTAAATCTTAAGTGAGGAGATTATTATCAAAGTAACCAAGGAGAGAGAGGCTTGTTCCCCATTCCCAACAAGCTTTGCAAGGCATGTGCTGCTTATCACCCAGCCAAAGGAGGATTTGACGTCAGAACTATGGTTGTATTCTTCTTTGTTTATCAATAATAATAGACGACTATCATTATGGTTCCACTCTTATTGTCTTTGTAATGATGACTGAGTTATATCCTTTCTAACTGATATATAGTTGCATCTATTGGATTTTATGCTTGTATTTGTGTCATTCTTTGCATGTGCAGGTGTCCGTTCACGAGGATCGTGGGGATTGTGACTAGCCGGAGCAAAGGAACGGGAGTGACGAATCTTCTACAAGTACTAGCGTTGGAATCCAGGTAGGCCCTCATCATCGATATTTTATTTGCAATTAGGAACTTGCGTGTTAGCATTGTTTGATTGTTGCTTGACCCCATTTGGGCTAGTAGGGATTGCCTCTGTCCGAAGAGAGGATTTAACTTCACAACACATAGTCTCATATTGAAGGATAAGAAGTTGGTAAGAAGGGAGAGAGAGAAAGGAGTTGGAGGGGTAAGGGAAGGCTGATGCAATAGATGTTTGTAATCATTCTTCTGACATTAATATAGAACTGTAGTTGTAATGTCTACTTTGTGGTGTTGGTACTATCATTCATTTAGTTGTTTGTCCAATACCTTTTAGCATGAGTAGATTAGTTATGTGTAGCTAGATGTGTTTTATATATTAATGTATTAATTATCAAGGTTGTATTTTGTGATTATGCTTGTCTCTTCTATGTGCAGGACTTGATCTGGATCCGGCTCAGGGGACTTCCACCTAGCTGCATTGTGCTCTCCAGCAAATCTACACAGAGGATTGAGGTAATGAATCTATTTTTCCTTGATAGTTAGTTATTGTATATTTTAGGGTCTAAATCTACCTCAGGCTAAGAAAGGTAGGTCTAGGGTAACATCAAGCCATGCTTAACATGGTAGCTAGCCATACCAGGTCGATAGTAGGCTTTCTCCTTATCAATCTCAATGAGAATATAACAAGTAAGGGTTGAGATGACTGATATAAAAACTAATTTTAGGCTAGGTATGATTTCTCAGAGGAATTTGTTTGATTTTAATGGTTGGTTGCTGGATCAGATGAGGAAGGCAGCTTTGGGTCCAGGAAATGAACACAGATTTGTAGAGGTTTCTGTGGGGCGAGATAGCCAAGTGTTTTAGCACTTTGAAATGAGTGTAATGGTGAGTCTAAAGATTGGTGAGGAGCTGGAGAGGGCATGCAAGTTTCATGAATCCTCTTCAAACAGTAGAAAACATGTAAAACTAAATAAACCCCAAGGTAGAGCACTGAAACACCAATGAATTCCCCCTTTAAAATTGATTCATTTAGTTATTCTGAAAGAAAGAGATGTTGGCACACATAAACATAAGGTAAATTGAATTATAGAGACAAAAAAATGCTGATTCACATTACCACAAGAATCCCACATAATGTCGCGAAACCGTGCTTTATTTCCTTGCCAAACTACAGAAATGATGTACAATAGTGTTCAATGCATCCACAAGAGTCCAACCTTGAAAAATGACTACGAAAGTACAAGATATAGGCATCAAACCACCTATTCTAGCCACTAGGGGTCGAATCCATGAGTCAAGAAGCTGTTTGAACAAGATCTAAACTAGGAACTGAAAAACAGGCAGTGGAACAGCTTGTCTCTAAAACTATGGAAACTGATTCATTTAGTTCAAAACCACCTAAAACTGATGTATCTACCTCCTTAAGTAAATTTTCACCATTTTTACATAAAATTACATCAATTTACATCATGAATTTGACCATGACAGAGAAAAATTCAAACTGGTAGGAGACTAGGCGAAATTCTAAGAAAACAGGCAAAAATGACAAATTTTTCTCCTATGCATAATGTCGCTGATTCAATGCATAACACTTTTTCCAGACCAGTTTTGGAAGGATTCCCAAAGTCAAAATAAGATGCAGTATAGCTCATTGGAAATATTGGTAAGTATAATTTCTGAGACAACTTGAATTTTTTGATTTGGAGTCCATTTACCCCTCCCAAAATGCAATCTCCCAAGATTGCTTCTTGTGTGGCAAAAAATTGGCAGAGAGGGCACTTTTTGGGTGTTTTTTACCCTTTTGGAGGTCCAAAACTTGTCAAAACTTTCTAGCCATTTTGCGAATGCATATTTTTTCATGTTGATTCCAAATATGTAAGCCATTTTGCAAGAAGATGCCTCCATCAAAAGCGTAGTGCTGGTGGCGTTACGCACCTGCCGGAAAAAACCTGTTTGTTGCCTAAAAAATTAAAAAATGACAAAACATCCACCAAATTTCTTGAAATTTGGCCTGAGTGATCCTCTTTCTATGCTATGTTGGGCCAATGATGCTTCAGCCAAGATCTCGAGCTTCTCTTGCTCTCCTTTTACTTTCAAGGCTCTCCTTAACTTGGCTTTTAGTCTTCTTATCCTTCTCTTGCAAATTTTGTTCCGGGCCAAATAGTGATAAGCCATGTGGTGAAACATTTTTTTTTCCTTGTTAGCCTTGTCCAATCGCTTCTCAAGGTGGATATTCACTGGTTCCAACCATGATTCTCAGTCAGCCTCTATTTCTTGCTCTACTGAAGTTAGCTTGATTTTCCCTCTTTTTGCAAATTCTTGGTTTTCTCATATGTTTTGCAACTCCATGATTGTTTGTTTGTCCTCCAATTACTTGTTTTTTTCCTCAAGGTAATTAATGATCCATTTAGCCCTCTTAATGTTAAGTGATAGGCTTTGGATCTCAGCTCCCTGCTCCTTGATGATCTCATCCTTGAGTCTTGAGCTTTGGGAGCCCAAATCAGTGTCCTCTTCCTAAATCAAAATGAAATCACTGTCTTGGCCTTCAAAAGGCCCTTCATCATGCAATGGTTTCTCTCCTCTGTCTTGTACCTTCTCTTCTAAAGAAGAAGGCAAAGCCCCTTTCACCTTAGGTGAAGATAGCATTTGCTTGTTGTCTGGTGAAGAGAGCAAGACCCCTTCCACCCCTGGTGGAGATAATACTCGTTTGGCCGCTGCAAATAGGCTCCTTGTGCCTTTATCATAAGTGACAAACACTGGCACACCTATAGGTTCAGTCTCATGAACATTTGGTTGGTTTGAAGGCCCTCCTTCCTCATGAAGCACTGATGGAGTCACCTGAGGGCTTTTGAAGACCTCAAGTGCAATGAAAGTATCCCATGAAATATTCACCAAGCTTAGTTGATGCAAAACAACAATTTTAATCAATGAGAAATAGTAAATGCTACTAAACTATTGAGGAAGAGGTTTCCTTTGCAAATAATGAGCCATTTTCTCAATATTCCAACATACAAAGTATGGAAGATTCATTATCCTCACTCTTGTGAAATGCATCAGCAATCTAACATGGTATGTATATAGATGGGAAAAGCTTCCCTCACAGGAGAAATTTTTGATGATAAGTTTCATGAGTGGAGCATAAGTATCTTGCAAAAATTTGAAAGGAAAGACCCTACTAATTTGCCTTCGATAACTAGCCTTGATGTAAGGCTCATAATGCTCTCTGCCCTCATGCTACCCCTTATTCCACTGTTCACCCTCATTAGGGATTCCTGTTACTACTGCTATGGTTTCAGGTGTTAAGGTGAAAGAGACACCAGCTAGGTTCACTTGGCCATTGTGAAGATGAAGAAGAAATAACCTATCAAGATCATCATGATATTGCACCCTCTCCACCATTTCAAAAAACTGGTAGCAAGACTAATGTTTAAAACAAGTTACTGCAAGAGGGCAAGCTAGTAACTCTGTAAGAGTAATGGGATCCTCCTAGATATGTTTTCCTCCTTTATGTGGTTTTTTTGGTGCATGAGCCTCTTGGGAAGAATCATTGAGAGTTTCATCATCCCTTTGATATGCTGATTCTGTCTCCATACTTGCAAATTTGGAGTGAAAAATGATGAGTATGAAGAGATTTTTTAAGGTATGAGGGTGAATAGGGTGATTGTTGTTTTTCCTTTTGGGAAATGGGATTGACTGATTGTATGACTATAAATGAGGGTTTGATGGTCGAGAGAATTTAATGAGGGAATAGGAAATGGGATTAAGGTTTTGGGAATATATAGGGTTTATGTTTAAGAATAATGTATAGGGTTTAGGGAGTGAATGCCAATGATTTTGGAAGGGGGAAAGAGGAAGGGTTTTAGGGAAATTTAGTGGCAAGGGAAGGGAATGGGGTGTGGAGGATGATCAAAGGGGAATTAACAGCAGAAAACAAAACCCTATGCAACTTTGCCAAGACAATTTTAGTGGTAGCTAGGGTTTATTTTTTAGAAACATAAATCACCACCAAAAATGAAAAAATCCCTTGCTAGACCAGATGGGAGGCTTTACTTACTTGTCAAGAGGTTACTTGTGCATTTCGAGATAGAGGAGGGTGATAAAATTGGTTTTGGAGCTCAACCAGTAGATGCATAGCGCTGCCTCCCAGGTGTGTAGCACACTTTCTATGTGTAGTTCATGACCAAAATCTAGTTCAAAACCTGCGCCAGATGTGTAGCACCAGGCAGGTGCGTATTTCCAATGCTCAGATGCGTAGCGTCACCTAATTTTCGTGATTTTTGCTTGATTTTGTCTCTTTCTCCCACAAACCCGATTTTCTCCTTTTGGCTCACTCTCTTTGCACAAAATGAAGACTTTAAACACAAAGAAGACCTTTATATCCCCTTGGTTTTAATTTTTCATTTACAAACCCACTTTTCTAAAGTCTCCTTCACTTTGCTTTTAAAAGCTCTGTTTTTTCATTTTACAGTTTGACTCTTCTTGATCTCTTGATGAATTGATGCATTGATGTTTTTTTTCTTGCAAAAGCTGGAGTTGGCATGGTGACCAAGGGCAGTAGCTCTGAACTTATTACATATAGAAAAAATTAAAATTACCTAAAATTTTATACATAGAAAATAAAACTCTGTTTTACCTCAAAATAGGGTTTTGAGGAAAAACTCACTTATTGAGTATATCATCATTGAAATTTTGATTTTATGAACTTATTTGACTTCCTCATGTGCCTGCTGACCCTTATTGAACTTTTCCATGACTATGGTTGCAAACCCTAGACCTAATGAGACCTAAGAACCCTAAAAATCGCTTTTGCAAATGTAATGACAAAAAATCACTGTAAATGACCTGAACTTGTGAAAATAGGCCAGTAGGTAAAGACCATGAGGGAAATCTGATAATGAACCACTACCATGAGTTGATCCATGACCTAATGGAATGCAACTAATTGGATGGGAAACCTAAAATGCATGCAAAAAGAGAATTTGTTCACTGATGGAGGGATGAAGATACCGACACTAATATTATATAGAGATGAATATAGCTTTATGACAACTGTAGATAATCTTACAGTCTACCAAGGGTCTCGGGAAGACCCTTGAGGGTATCTCCATTATCCATACACCATGCATTTTATCCTATAGCACTCTGTATTTTGTGGTCACAGAGCGCGAAGGTGTCAAGAGTCATAAAGGGTTGTCCTCCCTTATTTGTGTAAAGTAAAGTCAGTTGTAAAATATCTACCCATGGTATATGGACCATGGTATTGTATAAAAAGAGCTAAGTAAGTAAGCTCTGAGTAGCTTAGTGGCCATAGTTTTGAACTAAGAAGTCTTTAGCGATAAGGAGAGAAGTATAAGTTTCAGGTCATAGCGTAGGTATATGCTATATAGCTGAGTGTATAGAGGCCTAGGGTAGAAGTCCGCAACTAAGTGCATGGACCCTTGTAGCTGTGTGCACAGGGTGGATATACTTTGTAATCATCTGAAGATATCAATAAAAAGAAGCATTCTACAATTTTTATGTATTTGTTTCCTATTAATGCATCTTGTCATATTATGTACAAATTTCATTTATAATGATTATGTGATGTGCGAATGTATGTAATTATGTTGGATAATTGAATGCAATTAAGAATATATGTTTATGTTGTGCTATCTATGATTGTGTAATAAGATAAGTAAGACACTTAAACTAGTTTGGGAATCTGCATGATACACTTCCCTAGTAGCGCGAAAGTACCTGAGCCACAGGTTAGAGCTACATGAAGGTCAATCGTACCTTTTCATGGAGGTACTAAGGGGCAGAAGATAGGGCTAGTCTGATAGAGCCCTAGAACTTAGAGACTTGTGTGAAAGCAGGAATAGCAGGAATAAACCGACATCACAACCATCTCAGGGTGCGGAAACTTGGTTCCAGCATGCCCCCATATTGCTTCGAGTGAGACTTTGGTCCACACTCCATGGGCTGATGCCGAAAGGGCTAGTAGTGTAGGGCTTTGATTGGCTAACTAACACTAAACCTGGGTCAAGCCCCACCAAGCCAACAATTCCTCCTCAACACACTTAAAGCTCCAAGACTGGGATTTGGCGGAAGATGAGCAGTTCCCCCACCTTGCTACCAACACCTTCATGCAAAGGGTCTTCTATAAATAATATGGTGTCACTATGTTGGAGCCAGTGGAATGGACTCATGGAGTAAACAAGTCGGGGTTTCTCAACCTATCGTGGGTGTCGCACTACCATCAGTCAAATATAAACCCGATTGCCATTAAGCAGTTGTTGTGCCTGGTGTATGACAAGTGCTTGTGGTCAAATGCATTGATCCCCATCACCGATATGCTGATCCATTACATCACTCTGTTGGCCCATTTAGGATTGAATCTGGCCAAGGCATTTGGTGGAAAGAGTATCATGCACGACCTTGCTGAGAAAATGAAGGACAAATTTAAACTTGTCAAGAAGTCACGCGGGTACTCGATTACTTCCATTATGAACCTCGCGGTCAAGATTTCCACGCAGATTCTAGCTAGAAAGGTTATTAGAAACTGTCACGTGGATGAGGTGCTGGCACTAGTGGTTTCATTAGTAGCTCAGTGTGCAGAGGGCATACAACTCAACTGGGAGCGCTACCTATGTAGTGAGTTACTCGCAAACTACAGAGAAGCACTAAACGATAGAAAGACATTTCATTATTTGTGGCTATTGCTCTCAATTGTGCTTGTCACATGGGAGTTGTCAGAGGACAGCTAGCTTCCTCTTGTGGAGAAGGGTTTACCAGAAGCAAAAACAATTGCATCTCTTTGGGCCACAAAATACATTGCGCGGGCCATAGAGAGAAAAGTATTTTGGGTGCTGATGGAGGCGAGCATTCACATGGCCATCAACCAAAAGCTGTGATTGTCACCAACCATTTTCAAGAAACTTTCAGGGTACGCAGCGTTAAAAGCAATCTTCCACCATGTCTACATTCAGGCACGAAAGGACCCCAAGCATAAATGGTTCAACTTACCCTACCTAGCTAGGGATGATGTTATTGCAAAGGTCATCAAGCATTGGCCAACAGAGTGGCATTTCACATCCAATGCGGCGCTGGGACTAGCAAGTTCACGGAGAAAAAGAAAAAGGAAGTGGCCAAATAGAAGGTTCATAAGTTGGTTGAGAAGAGGAAGAAAGAGGCCAAGGAGAAGGCCCACGTAGAAGTGGAGTGCACCGCGAAGGAACGGACAAAGCAAGAAGAGCATTGCTCTGAAAGAAGTCAGATGTCTCCTTTTCCCCAAATGGAGGAAGATGAGCAATCAGAGTAGGGTGGTGGAGATCAGCAGGAGAGCACTCCCTTCCAAGTGAAGTGGTACATGGAGGAGGAAAATCAAGGATAGTGAAAGAATATGAAATCCACCAAATCGTCGCTAGATCCATTTAACTTGATGGATGGTGACATGGATGAAATTAGAGACAAGGTGCAAGATACAATAATAGAACTACTATAGCAGTTTGAGTAGCAACAAAAGTAGGCACTAAGCACCATCTAGATAGGTTTGAATGAGCTATAGATCTGAACTACTAGACTCTAGGGAGGTGCGGGACAAAGCAGCGTGACATGAACCAGTTTGGCATCGGGGACCACTTAAGCAATAAATATGGTTTGTTCAACGGATCTACAAGAAGTCGTGTTTCATGATGTAGCTTTGAGCATGGAGGCAACTGCTGATAAGGCTATTATCGACACTTTGAAGAATATTGGACTCAACCTAGGCGTGCTCCCCAACAAGTTTCTTCACACACTCCAAGCAGGTGGGATAGCAAAAGTTAAGGCCCAGGAGCAGTGCACGTTGAGCATGATCAGCAAGTACAAAGTCAATAATGAACATAAGTTCGTGGAGAAATTAGTAGCGCTGGAAGCATGGAAGAAATTTCATGCGTAGAATGAACAACTTGCAGCTGTGGTGGCTGACGTATGCAAAACAATCCCTGAACTTCATATCCCAGAGCAAGTTGGCTGCAGTTGTGTGTGACGTGAAGATGAAAGTGGCCAAGGTTCAATTTGAACTAACCCTAAAAATCATAGGGTTAGAGTTGAAGTCACAACCTTCAACTCCATTAGAGGTCAAAGAATAGTGCGAAGCCACTATGAAGGATGGTGTTGTAGTAGTGGATGCCGCAGAGGTGATTTCACTTTGCTTTTAGAGACATCCATGGATTTAGTCACAGCACTATAGGAAGGTCCTAAATCCTCTAGGTGAAACATAGAAGCCCTTGAAGTGAAATAGTAGTATGATGAAGCGAGATCGATGGCATGCATCATTGTTATAACACAACAATTGTCTAAGCTGCATGAGGTGAAATAGTTGCTTGAACAGGTGGCAGCAGCACAGAGAAAAGAGGTAGTCTTCAAGGCTAGATTGGGGCCTTAGCTAGATGAGGCCTACATTATCTCTGCCACCATTGAGGAGAAATTGAAAAGACTACAAAGAACATAGTGGGAGATCAAGGCAAATAGTACAAGACCAACAACAGAGCACCGAGTGGAGCAGATCAAATAGGAAACCACGTAGAGTGCGGTTGAGGTAGAAATGGCACAAGTAGAGTTGGGAGGTCTCCACAGTAAGATATTTGTTCTAGCAAAGTGACTCGAGGGCGAGTCATGATATTTGTGTTGGGAGCCTATTGGGACAGGGTCCCATAGGGTCAATTTTGTGGCAAAAGCCCAAGTTTTATTATATAAAATGAAAAGTCTCCATAAGTTATGGTCACGTAGTGCATAGATAGTAAAGTGTCACAAAGGGTGTTACCCTTCTTTTATGTAAGTTGTGTCGACTTTTATATATCTCCCCATGGTCCACGGACCATGGGATTATATAAGTAAGAGAGTCTTAGAGAGTCTAAGAAAAGTAAGTGATTATGAAGACAAATGTAATGGGTTAGTAGATGAAAGAGTGTAGAAGTCTTAGAGTAGAAGAGAGGCTCCGGAGCTCTGTGCACAAAGGCCTAGAGTAGAGTCTGCAACTAAGTGCATGGACCCCTGCAGCTGAGTGCATAGGGAAGTCTTGAGTTTGTAAGCAAAATTGAAGTATTAATAAAGAGATTATTCCAGGAATTCCTGTGTTTGTCTATTTACTTTTGTTATGAATGCATGCACTATTATGTTATGATGAATAATGGGTTTTTAAATTAATAATGTATTGATGCATAACTTTACATGGTTTATATTTTGATATGAATGTAAGTAATAGTAACTGTTTATGTGAAGAATATCTTGTTGCATGTTAAAGTTATCGAACACTTAAACCGATCTGGGTAATTGTGGATTAAGGGAAATCATAGAGGTAGGTAAGTGGTTGATTCACCTATTTAGGGTCCGCGAAAGATAGTCGTGAACATTCGTGGAGGTATAGAATCTGATGAAGGGGAGTTACATCGATAAGACCTAAAGGCTTATCGATCTGCTGGAAGGTAGGTTTATGACCCAAAATGACATTATACTAATCTCTGGGTGCGGAAACTGGTTCTAGCATTCCCCCATACTGCTTCGGGTGACACTTCAATCTGCGCATCGTAGATTGATGTTGAAAGGGCCAATAGTGTAGGTATTTGTTTGGAAAGACTAACTCTGAACCTGGGTCAGCACCCAGCAAGCCAACACTCATGTTGGATGTTATCCTTTAAATTCCCTATGAACACATTAGTCCTATGCTCCTCTGGAATATCTGTTACTCTTATATTCAATTTTGGAAGTCCTCAATATGCTCGATCATCAAACCCTTTTGTTTGATATTTATCTATTGGCTAAAAAAGGTTTTTCTTTTTGTATCCTCATAATGTGCTATCATTTTTTTTCGTAAAAACTACCCAAGTGACAATTTGTTTACAAGAGCAAATCCATCAATACCATACAAACTGATTTGGTTCCAAATATAAAGTTGCAATGTGTACCTTTTGTGTGTTTTACACATGATGGAGAACGAAATATTGCTCCATTTGTAGTATCCATGTTAGGGGATCCTTGCCTTAAAACATCTTCATATCGATCTTTGGAACATGGTGGGTCTTCAATCCAACATTAGATTCTATGAAATCATGTTTTACATTTATTTTTTTCTCATCATGAGTTTCATTTACTACCCTTTCGCCATTAGTAAGAATTTCTTGTAGCAAATTTGTCAAATATGTCTTCAAACATTCCATGTTGTGTTTAAGTTTTTCTTCTATACCATCCTTCTTAGCTTCCACGCCTTCCTCTAAACCATCCATCCTAGCTTCCATGCCATTCGTCTTAGCTTACATGCCATCCATCTTAGATTCCACATGTTTCTTTAAACTATCAATCTTAACTTCTGTTACTTTTTGTGAGAGTGAATTTTTTTGCACTTGGTCTCATAATTTTGATATATCATGTTGCATTTCTTCCTCTTATTCATGAGTCATGCTAGAGATTTCAAGTTGCTTACTAGGTGTTTCCATTTTCTTTCTTCGGGGCATAAATTAATGATAATAATGCTTCAATATGCCCTTTGAATTCCTTCAAACTAATTTTTCAAACCAAACTTGATCATCGGTTGAACAATATTACACTTCAAGAACACGGTCATGAATGAGCTTTCTGATGAAGTGCATGTGTATTTTAATGTTCTTTTTGCACTGATGTTGGACTGGATCTTTGCATATTTGAATGGCACTTTGATTATGACACCAAAGTCTAGTCGGATGTTACTGCTAAAAGCCAAACTCTGACAGGATCTTATGAAGCCACAGGGATTCCTTACTAGCCTTTACGATGCCATGATACTCTACTTCTGCTGAAGAAAAAGAAATGACACTTTGTTTCATGCAAGCCCATGTAATAGGTCCAAAACCAAGAGTGAAGACATAGCTTGCAGTAGACTTTCGATCATCAAGGTCACCAACCCAATCAGAATTAGTGAAACCAACCAATACAGAAGATGATTTTGTACTAGAATGAATTCCAAACTAAAATGTACTATTAGGCCCCTATACTACTAGTGTAACCCCTTATTGTTATTAGTTCAACCCACTTATTATATTGATGTACCCATGTAGTGCCCATAATGTTACTATTGTGCCCCATAGAAGCCCACTATTGTTATTATTGTGCCCTTACATTATTATTGTTATGTAGGCTCTGATTATGTTATGACCCCTTAGACTCCTATATATAGAGAGGAGGTCTTTTAATTTGAATGATCCGAGAATTGTTCATTTATGTAATGTAAAGGAGGTTGCCCCCTCGAAGAGGCTGAATTCTAAGGCGTTGATCTATCTTTTCTTGAGTTGGTTTCATAACATTTGGTATCAGAGCTTTGGATTCTAGGGTTTTGCTTGTCCAAACCGGTCATCGTGGCATTCTCGCTATAACTTTTTTTCTGCGACATTTCAAAAGTCGAAAACAAAAACCATTTGAGAATACATTGCACTAAATCTCGGGTCCAAATTTCAGAGCTTTTTGCGCTATATTTGCAGAGATATGATCTGAGGAAGTTGGTCCTTTTGCATAATCCTGAATTACATTCAAAACAGGTGACCTGGGGAAAATCGTCATAAATTTTTGTTTGAGAATCAGATTGAAATTTGGTAAGAAGGTATAGAAAGAGGACGGACTATAGTTTCTTGTCTATATTTTTCAGGGCCAAAGGTAAAAACAAGGACACTTGGCACGTCGTACAAGTTCACTCTACGGAATTAGTCTATAATCAGGTCACTGTGGGAGATTTGGCATAACTCTTTATTGGAGAATCCAATTGGGGTCAGACTTCTGGCATTGGAAAAAGGAAACAGAGGGCTACCGTAGGTTGCAATTTCAGAACTGGATGATCCAAAATTACAGAGATACATCAGAGGCAATATCGAGCTCCTACAAAGTGAAAAAAGGTGTGTATATTTTTTTAGATGTTTGCTTAAGCTTGGTTTGAAAAATTATTTTGAAGGAATTCAAAGGGCATAGTGAAGCATTATTATCAGTAATTGATGCCCCGAAGAAAGAAAATGGAAACACCTAGTAGCGACCTGAAAGCTCTAGCATGACTCATG
>APFE030675959.1:48242-110620 GCA_000404065.3 Pinus taeda | reverse complement strand
AAGTATGGGCACTTATTTGAAAGTTACAACAAGATTCCAGTACGTCTGATACATTTAGTTGGAAAAATGATTCATTATGGTACAAAGATCGCTTATACCTCTATAAGAATTCCCAGCTGAAACAAAAGATTCTTATGGAATTGCACACTTCTCCCTTAGGAGGGCACTCAGGATTTTTAAAAACTTACCACAGGGTTAAGAAGGAATTTTTTTGGGATGGCCTTAAATCGTATATTCAAAAGTTTCTGTCAGAATGTTTGGTTTGCAACAAAATAAAGTTGAAACAATTAAGACCCTAGGTTTATTACAACCTTTATCCATTCCAAGCCAATGTTGGGAGGAGGTTTTCAATGGATTTTATTATAGGTTTACCCAAGTCTGAGGGAAAGAGTGTCATCATGGTGGTAGTTGATAGACTTACCAAATACGCACACTTTTGTGCATTATCACATCCATTTAAAGCCAGTACAGTTTCTACTGCATTTATGAAACAATTCAAAAGCTACATGGAAACCCAAAGATTATTGTAAGTGACAGAGATCCCATTTTCACTGGAAATTTTTGGACAGAATTATTTTCTTGTCTTGGTACTCAGTTAGCTCATAGCTCATCTTATCATCTCAATCTGATGGGCAAACTGAGATAGTAAACATATGTTTGGAAGGATATCTTCGTTGCTTTGTATCTGATAAACAGACACAATGGGTTAAATGGTTGCCTCTGGCTGAATGGTGGTATAACACTTTCTTCCATACAGCAACAAAAATGACCCCATTTATGGCACTTTATGGGTATCAACCACCATCCATCACATCATATTTAAGAGAAAATTCTAAGGTTCAAGCAGTGTAACATCACATCGAACATCAACAACAAGTCCTCCAACTCTTAAAGGATAACCTCGTGTTGGCACAGAATAGAATGAAACAACAGGTAGATCAACATCGCAGCGAAAGAAGTTTTGATGTAGGTGATTGGGTATTCCTAAAGCTACAACCATATAAGCAAATGTCCTCAAGCAAGCTAAGAAGGATAATAAATTATCACCAAAGTATTATGGTCCGTACAAGGTGTTGCAAAAGATTGGTACTATGGCATACAAATTAGAGCTTCCTGCAGCTTCTCGATTGCACCCAGTTTTCCATGTTTCACGTTTAAAGAAGGTTATAGGCGATAAGCTCCCAATTAAAACAATATTGCCAGAAATTGAAGAGGAAGGAAAAACCATATTGGAACCTGGAGCAGTCACAGAAACAAGAACCTAACAGCTATAAAATCGATCAATTTCAGAGTATCTCATCAAGTGGAAGAATTTACCCACTGAAGATTCCATATGGGAGGACAATAATTTTATACAGAAGCATCAAGAACTACTCAAGCGTTGCAGAAAACACTTTTTGAAGGAGAGGGGCATGTTAGGCCCCTATACTACTAGTGTAACCCCTTATTGTTATTAGTACAACACACTTATTATATTGATGTACCCATGTAGTGCCCATATTGTTACTATTGTGCCACATAGAAGCCCACTATTGTTATTATTGTGCCCTTACATTATTATTGTTATGTAGGCTCTAATTATGTTATGACCCCTTAGACTCCTATATATAGAGAGGAGGTCTTTTCATTTGAGTGATCCAAGAATTGTTCATTTATGTAATGTAAAGGAGGTTGCCCCCTCCAAGAGGCTGAATTCTAAGGCGTTGATCTATCTTTTCTATATTTTCTTGAGTTGGTTTCATAACATGTACCTTGAACATAACAAAGTATTTTTTTAGTTGCTTTCCAATGACATTCATGTGGATTTTTCACAAACCGAGCAATAAGGTCAGCATCAAAGGAAAGGTCAAGACGGGTATGGGTTAGATACAAAAGTTTTCCTACAAGCTCATATTATAAGGTAGCATCAACTTCAGGGGAAGTACAAGTGATTGAAATTTTGGCTCCAGACTGAAAGGAAGAAAGGTTTAGCTTATAGTAGAAGGTCACATGCATAATTGCACTAGGAAAGGGAAATACATTCACTGGATTCCAAGACTTGAAGACCAAGAAAATAATGCAAGTGTCCTAAGTCTATCATTCAAACTTCTTTTTAAGACTGGAATTCATATGGTTTATAATGTTGGGATCACTACTAGTAAGGATAAGATCATCAACATAAAGAACAAGAATTATAAGATACTTACCCACTTTCTTTGAGTAGACAGTATTATCAGAATGACACCTAGAAAAGCTAGTATCTAAAAAAACGTTATCCATTTTGGCATACCAAGCCTAAGGGGCTTGCTTGAGACCATAAAGGGATTTCTTAAGCTGACATACAAGGCTAGAGTATGTTTGTATATATCCAAGAGGTTGTTCCATATATATTTCTTCACGCAAGTTCCCATGCAAGAAGGAATGCTTAACATCGATTTGATGCACTTCCCATTTGAAAGAGGTAGCAAGGGAAAGAAAATGGTGGATATAGTTCATTTTGGAAAGAAGGGAGAAGGTTCCAATATAGTAAATTCCTTCAACTTGTGAAAAAACCTTAGAAATAAGAAGAGATTTATGTTTATAAAATTTTCTATCTGCTCCAAACTTGGTTCTGCAAACACATTTACATCCAACAAGTTTTCATCTCTTTGGAAGAGGAACAAGATCCCATGTATCATTTGCCAATAATGAATGATATTCTTCATTCATAGCTACATCCCAATCTGGATGGCCTGAAGCTTCTACAAAGGTGTCAGGATCATAATTCACTCAAGCTTGAGCCAGTAAAGAGAGGCTCTATTGAACTAATAACATCTGCGTCGTTGATCTGTAGGATCACCTGCAAGAGCACCTATTGCATCCTAAGTAGCACGAACCCATTTTGGAAGATGAGGAGGTGAGGGAGGATCCTGAGAAGGTGGGGGAGGATTTTCATCCTCACTGTCATCATCTGAACAATAAATATTTTTAGAAGTACAAGGGATAGAGAGAGGTGGCACATCTACCGAGCTAGGCTCGTAGACTGATATATTTTCAACAAACTTTACGACTCTTCTAATTATAACATATTTTGGTTTAGGTGGAAGAATTCTATATGCTTTGAAATATTCACAATATCCAACAAAATTACATTTTTCACTCTTATTTTCTAAGGCTTTATGTTTCTCATCGGGAATATGGGCCCATGCTTCACTTCCAAAAACATGAAAGTGACTTACATCTGTTTTAATTGAGCTCCATGCTACTTCTAGAGTGATATTCTTTAAAACCTTAGTAGGTGTGTGATTACTATGTAATTTGCATAGTTAATTGCTTTTGCCCAAAAATTAATACTAAGTCCTTTGGATTGAAGCATACAATTAGCCTTTTCCTTTAAGGTGTGGTTTTTCCTTTCATCTATACCATTTTTCTGTGGAGTATGTGGAATAGTATGTTGCATCTGAATTCCATGCTCAGTGAAAAGTTTGATGAATTTGTTGTTAACATATTCTCTACCATTATCGGATCTTAGATTAAGAATTTAATGTCCATATTGTTTGTCAACAAAGGCCTTAAAGGCTAAGAACATGTTAAAGACTTCACTCTTGAGTTTTAAGAAGTATACACAAGTGTTTCTGGAGAAATCATCAATGGAAGTTAAGAAATACTTGTAGCCAAAGAATGAAACAACTGAAGTGGACCACATAAATCATTGTGCACAAGCTGTAAAGGGGTTGAGGCATGCCAAGAGGCATGTTTTTCAAAATTGTGCGGATGATGTTCTTCGAGTACACATCCAAAACAAAGACCATCTCTGCAAGATACTATAGGAAGACCTATTGCCATATTTTCCTTACATAGATTTTGAAGGGAGCGTAGTTTAAGTGACCAAATCGCTCATGCCAAAGTTTTCTCACATCATCATTATGAGAAACAAATACCAAGGGAAGATTCAATGACCCAAAGTTGTTAAACTTATACAACCTTGTAGAATCATCGGCAAAGCCAATAGCTAAAATATGTCTAGGATATCTTAGGTTCTTAATTACAACATCATGAGGTGAAAATTCAATAGTTTTACCTTCACCTGAATGAGTTATCTGATATACAGATAGAAGGTTGCAGGATAAGGTAGGAAAAAATAATACATCATTAAATTGACCATTGTCTAGATGAGTAGTTCTAATCCCTACAACACCAAGATATCTATCATGACCAACATATATTTTTGGTGTTACAATCATTTAAAGAAGAAAATATGGCTTTGTTTTTAGCTATGTGATAAGAATCTCCAGAATCAATGAGCCACTCATGTGAATGAGAAGAAGAAGATACATTTAGTGCATAACCAGACTGAGATGCTTGACAACCACATGCAAAAAGTGTTATTCCTGAAGATGAAGTGCAAGTTGAAGAGTGCTCCAAATGGATGTTATGCTTCTTCATTGCTACTTCCAAGGCTTCCATCTTCTTAAAGCATTTGGATTCTAAGTGGGCATCTTGTTTACAAAAGTTGCAATGTCTATCAATATTTTTCCCTTTGTTTTTATTTTCCTTATCATTATGTTGAATTGATTTTTCATTTTGTTGAGACTGTAAGTGCTTAGGACCCTTTTTTGGTTTAGGACCATTCATTTTAGGATACTGCTTCTTAGGATTCTTTGAATTTGGTTTCTTTTGGGATGCTAAGGCTTTCTTAAAAGAGTTTCCAATATTAAGAAGACCAAGATGTAAGATTTTCTCTTGTTCTCTTATTAAAGAATCATAAAAGGAATCAAAATAGGGAGACTTGTAGGCTTGTCCTTGAGAAATAAAGGCTTCTCTAGTAGAATGGAAGTTGGAAATAAACACAAAGTAGGTTGGTCCTAACTTAGTAAGAATGGAATAGATAAGGATACCATCTTCTTTCTTAACCTTAACACCTTCGTAGAGAAGTCTAAGGGTCTTGAACTTGGACAAAAAGTCTTCAATGGAAGAAAAAATATTGGGGTCCAACATAAGCAATTCATTTTCAAGTTGATGGGCTCTAATTTCATCTTTAATTCCAAAAACTTTATTAAGTTGTTTCATTGCTTCACCAGGGGTATCAAGTTATGCGATATGGAATCTAAGGTCTGGTGAAATAGACATCCCTATCAACCCACATGCTTGATCTTGCTTATTTTACCATTTGAATGCCTTATCTTCATCTTTAGGTTTAGATTCTTGGCCTAAGGCTATTTTATAAATACATTTACATCTAAGTAAATCCTCCATGTAGGACACCCATTGGAAGTAGTTGGTGATGAAAAGAATAACTTGGCATGGAATTTCCATTTTAACATAAATTGAAGTTGTAGATTCTGAAACTAAGTGTTCCTATGGAAATATCTCGAAAAATTAGGCAAAAAAAAAAAGGAGGCTTTGAAAATGGCTTCCAGATGAATAAGTTATGGCTTTTTGAAGAAACGTTGTTGGAAATGTTGACAAAGTATGTGAATTTTTGGAAGTGAATGATAACGTTATATTTAAAAAAAATCCCCCCTCTTTCCAAACTTAATCTAATTAGCTCACTTTTAAAAAACGTATGTTACCCACCTTTATAAATAAGTGAAAGTCACTTTTACAATGGTACATTAGGAGCTAGCCACTAAATTGTAACTTAAATAAAAGATAAAGATACTTTAGAATTATAACATTTTATAATGGGTGAGAACACTTTTACCTAAAGTAACTTTAAAACATAAGTAACCTGTTTTTTTTCAAAAAGTAAGTCAACAAAAAGAAATACTTGACCCTAAGACCTCTATTCCCATAAAGTAACTTTGGACCAAGTGAGCTAGTTTAAAAGGTTAGTAATTTTTGGAAAAGAGGAAGTTTTTTTTTTTTTTAGTCATTGAAGCTTTCGAGTGCATGCTTACTTGAGAAGGCCATTTTTTCCAACAAAACAAAAAACTACACAACCCAAAACAAACATGCAAAAAAAAACAAAATTAAAAGCTTGAAGTTAGATTTCACCGGAAACTAAGTATTCTCCTCTGTCTTTTTGATTTGCCAAGATCACACTAAGGTGTGGCGGAAAAGAGAATACGCGTGAGAAAAATCCTTCCTTTTTGTTTCTTATTTTCCAAGATCACATAAAGTCATGGGGCAAACAACATAAGTAGAAATGAAAGGTATAGATTCGGTAATAAAAATTAGAGAGATAAATAACTAAAACTACAGATAAAAAATGTATACCTTCAGATCCTAAAAATAACATATCTAGGGCTACTAGAAAACTTTCGCATGCAACAAAATGGATTTCTCACTGGAACATATGCTCCTAACATAGTAGAGCAGTCGTCTCAACCCAAAAGTAGTCCAAAATAGTAGATCTAGGAAACAACAGTTGAATGTAGTTGTATCAGCTTCAGTTTTCGATCACCAATGGATGCGGCCCTAAAATAGCTCTGATGTGATCTAGGAATTTACAAGGTAAGCTCCTCATATAGAACACCAAAGGACACCGCTCATAAACAGATCACAGATCAATACACCAATATTCTTGATGTGGTTGAAACCCTCAAAGAGGGAAATAGTCCATGGCCTAAGCCAATGCGGCCACTTTAGGAAATTTTTTAATGTAAAATAAAGAAAATTTATATAATATTCTCTCATAAATGGTCACCTTACAAACGGCCCTCCATGCTCTTTAAAAAGATATCATGGACTAATCAAGTGTTAAGCCACGGATCAAGTGTTGGTAATACCAAGGAGAGAATGAACCATCAAATCACTTCATGTATAGAATATGTCATGACCATCGGATTGTGAGTTACAAAAGTACATATTAAAGAAACACACATTACCTAACTCTACACTACACCAGGTTATACTTAACTATTTTGGTTTTGTTGGAATATCCTAACATTTATCAATTGGCTGAAAAAGGTGTTATGTTTTGTATCTTCATAATGTGCTATCATTTCTTCCACAAAAATTTCCCAAGTGACAATTTTTGTATGAAAACAAAGTCATCAATACCATACACACTAATTTGGTTCCAAATATAAATTTGAAATGCGTACCTTTTGTGTGTTTAACACATTATGGAGATCGAAATATTGCTCCATCTATAGTATCCATGTTACGTGATCCTTGCCATCAAACTTATTCATATTGATATTTGGAACATGGTGGGTCTTCAATCCAAATTTAGAGCCTATGAAATCATGATTAACATTTCTTTTGTTCTCATCACGAGTTTCATTTACTACCCTTTCGCCATTAGTAAGCAATTCTTGTAGCAAATTTGTCAAATCTATCTTCAAATCCTCCATTCTACCTTTAAGTTTTTCTTCTATACCATCCATCTTAGCTTCCACACCTTTCTTTCAAACATCCATCCTATCTTCCATGCCATTCATCTTATCTTCCACGCCATCCATCTTAGCTTCCACGCCTTTCTTAGAACTATCCATCTTAGCTTCTGTTACCTTTTGTGAGAATGAATTTTGTTGCACTCGGTCTCGTAATTTTGATATATCATGTTGCATTTCTTCCTCTTCTTCATGATTCATGCTAGATATTTCATGTTGCATACTAGGTGTTTCCATTTTATTCCTTTGAGGCATCAATTAATGATAATAATGCTTAACTATGCCCCTTGAATTCCTTCAAACTATTTTTTCAAACCAAACTTGTGCAAAACTTTAAAAAAATTACACACTTTTTTTTCACTTTGTAGGAGGTCAATATTGAATCTTTTGTATATCCATAATTTCCAATCTACAAGGTCTGAAATTGTGTCCTATGGTATCCCTTAGAGTCCTCTTTCCAACCCCGCAAGTTTGATCAAGATTGGATTCTCCAAGGAAGAGTTATGAAAACTCTCCCACGATGAGTTGATTATAGTCTGATTTAGTAGAGAAAACTTGTACGAAGTTCCATGTGTCACTGTTTCAATATTTGGACCTAAAAATGATACAAAGAAAACTATAGGTTGTCCTCTTTTTGTAACATTTTACGAAATTTCAATCTGATGCTTAGAGAGGCATTTATGACGCTTTTCCCCAGGTCACCAGTTTGAGGTATAATTCAAGAGCCTGCACAAACCCTAACTTCCTTGGGTCTTATCTGTGAAAATATAGCGAGAAAATATATGAAATTTAGACCCAAGGTTCATCAAGATTTCAATTCAACTAGGTTTTAATTTCAAGTTCTCAAACGTCATAGAAATAAATTGATAGAGGACATTCCACAATGACATGTTTGAAGCAGTGAATATTATGTAACCAGCTCAAAAAATAGAAGAAACGATAGATCAACGACTTCAAAATCAACCTCTTAGAGGGGTAAACCTCCTTTACATTACACAAATGGACAATTAATAGATGATACAAAATGGCAAAACCTCATTTCTATATATAGGAGTTTAAGGGGTCACAATATAATCAAAGCCAACATAACAATAATAATATAAGGGCACAATGATAACAATAGTGGGTTTCTATGGGGTGCAATAATAACAGTATGGGGATAATAAGGGCACAACAACAACAATAAGGGATACAATGACAATAGTAATGGGGGAATCACTAGTATTATAGGGACCTAACATATTCATCTTAAGCCAAACATGTTAAAATCCAAATTATGTTAATATCTAGCTCTCGGTTGGCTTAGGTCTATATCTTCCTCACTGAGATAGGAATAGGATTTATTTCCTCTTGCTTACATTATACGATTAATTTCCATCTAGATTTAATTCTGCATATCTAGAAGTCCTCTTATCAAAGAGATAAACTTTAGTTGTGGCTTGGCTAAGCCCTATATTAGTTTAAGGATCACTTTCTTGCCTGATAAACAAGAAGAGTTGATCTGATGTCTCTTCTCTATTGGTAGGTGAGAATCATACTTTAAGACTGTAGAGATAGAGAGAAGGTAAGTAGACCTAGTTTAACCAGTTGGAACCACCATTCCAAATGGAAAAGGAGTTTCTTTAAGACCCTGACCTAGCGATCTCCCTTATAATGTTGAGGTAGATATTTCGAACCAACAACGTAGTATCATGTCAAGCTCATCATTGAAAAAGACACCTCTCTCATCACATCTTTCACATTATCAAGTGGCCCGTTATCATTCCTGTTAGTGCCTAAATCTACCTTAGGCTGAGAAAGGTAGGATCTAGGGTAACATCAAACCACGCTTAACCTGGTAGCTAGCACTATCAAGTCGGGAGAGGGCTCTCTCCTGTCAATCTTAGAAAAAGTGATCAATGAGGTTTGAGATGACTTTAATGAAGACTGATTTTAGGTTAGGTATTTATGCAAAAGGGTTTGATTGAATTTGATAATGTTTTGTTGGCTCAAATGGAAAGGCAGATTTTGGGTCTAGGGAGTGAGGCTCAGTTTTGCAGAGATCTCAATGGGGAAAGGTAGGAATTTGATTTGACCCTTCAAATTGAATGAAATGGAGAACTTTAGATAGATGAGAAGTTGAAGAGGGTAAGAAAACCTCAAGGATCCTCTTCAAACAACTGAAAACATAAATAACTAAGCAAACCCTAGGTAGAGCATTGCAAATTTCAATGGATTCTACCTTTATCCCTGTTTGTTTTAGTTAAGATGAAGCAAGAGAGAGAATGGAATACATAAAACACATATAAACTTACAATTACAGAAGGAAACGCACTACCAAAGCAGGATGCCATATGAATCCCATAAAATGTTGCAAACCCTGGTCTATTCCTTAGCCAAAACTGCTGAAATGTGTATACAATGAAGCTCCAAGCTTTCTCAAAAGTTCAACCTTTGCTAATGACTAAAAAATCAAAAAATATAGGCAAAAAAAAACTCATCCTAGCCTCTAGGGTTGAAGCTCATAATTTTAGGAGCTGTTCCAACAAATTCTAAACTGAGAACTAAAAATTAGGTAGTGGAACAACTTGCCTCTAAAAACTAGGGAACTGATTCATTCAGTTGCAAACTACTTTTTCATGGATGAATCTACCTCTATGAGTGAAAATTTAGCATAATTACACCAAGATCCTTAGATTCACATTAAATTACATCATGAGTTTTACGTTTAGAAGGAGAAAATTCAAATTTTCAAGAAACTAGGCGAAAAATAGAGTATTTTTGGTCAAACTATGCAAAATTTCCCCAATGCGCCACGCTGATTTCTCTAAGTGTAGTACCTTTTTGCAGCTGCTTTTGGAGGCCTTCCCTATGTCCCAATTAGCTCAACATGTTCTTGTTGGAAAGGAATACTTGTCTACTTTCTAGAACAAGTGGAATTTTTGAATTTAGCCTCTATTTTCCCCTCCAAAATTGAGTTCTCCCAACACTGCTTCTTGTGTGTCCAAAAAGGGGCAGAAAGGTCATTTTTGGGGTGTTTTTAACCTTTTTGGGGGCTCAAAACCTATCAAACTTTCTTGGCCATTTGTGGGCATGCATATTTTTTCATGAAAAATCCAAAAATTCTGAGTTTTCATCAAAAGGAGACCGCCATCAAAAGCGAGCGCCAAGTGGCATGGCACATTGGGTAGAAAAACCTGTGTTTTGGCCAAAAATTCCAAAATTGCCAAAAGTGTCCCAAATTTTCTGAAATTTGAGCTGACTGTTCTCCATTAAGTACTATGTTTGTCCAAGGAAGCCTCAGCCAATATCTGAAGTCTATCTTGCTATTTTCGCTTCCTCGATGCTTTCTTCAACTTGGCCTTCAAGTTCCTGATTCTTGCCTTGCACACTTTGTTTCTCGCCAAGTAATGATATGACATGTTCCTCAACATGTTTTTCTCATTGTTGGCCTTCTCTAGCATCCTTTCTAGGTGCATGTTTGTTCTCTCAAGCCAAGATTCATGATCAGCTTTGAATTTCTTGCTCAAGTGTGGTCAATTTGATTTTCCTCTTCTTTGCAGCTTGTCGGTTTTGCCTTCATGTTTTTGAGTGCCATGGATGAGTGGGAATGATGAGGGGAGGGTTTGATGCTAGCTGTAGGATTTTAGGGAATGAAAAGGTTTAGGGGATGATATCTAGGGTTTGGGATAGAAATTAGGGTTTTGGGGATATTTGACTAGGGTTTGGGATAGTGGGATTAGGGATATAGGGTATACAACCATTAGTGCAATGAAGAAAACTAGGGTTTCACCCTAGAAGCTAGGGTTTTAGGGTTTTGGGGATAGGGGAGTAGGATGAGTGGAAATGAGAGGGGAAATGGGAAACGAAATTAATGAAAAAAGTGAAGGAGATGTGAAAGTGGTAGAGAGGAATGACATAGCAAAAAATGGCAATTTTGCAAACCCTATGTAGATTTTCAATGAAACCGTGCAAGGAGCTAGGGTTTTAATATTTCCCTATTAAATCACCAAGAGGATTGAGACAAACTCATGGATTGAGAATATTGGAGTGTGAACTTACTTGGGAAATGAGGAATTTACAATTTTGGGAGCTTTGGTGGAAGTTTTGAATGGATTTTAGGCTTTGTAGCCCAATGCGCCGCGCTGCCCCAATGCGTAGCACCAGTTATAAAATTACACTGTAAATCACCACCCAATGCGTAGCACCTTTTTGCAGGAGACTTGTGGAGGCCTTATTGGTGTCCAAATTAGGTAGGGATAGCTCGTTGGAAATCTTATTGAGTCTAATTTCCAACCCAACTGGAATTTTTCAATTTGGAGTTCATTTGCCTTGTCAAACATCAAATCTCCCAAGACTCGTCAAAATGTGCAAAATGAGGCTTCCTAAAGGCAGAGTGCTCTTGCAGTCAACTTTGGAAGGTCTTCCTCAACCCCAAATTAAGCTCATGATAGCTCATTAGAAAGTGCATTGTGTCTAGTTATGATTTAAGGCATCAAGAAAGCCATTAGGCCAACCAAGCTAGGAGAAATATTGATTTTCACAAGGTCACTTCAGAGGTGCATCAATTCTCCTAAGGCAACTGTATTTTTGATATTTCTCTAAAACCATGACACGTGTGTAAAATGTGAAGGACGTTTTTATTCCTTGGCATATTATGGACAAAAACCTCTCTCAGGTTTCCCAAATTCATCTTTTTTTGCTTAGAAATATCATTGCATTAAAACCTATCCCGATATGTGGAACAGGGGATTTGTCGAAATGAAGTGAAATGAAGGGGATAATGGGCTTCTAAATTCTTGAGAAAATTTTGGGAAGTAGGTAGGGATATTAGGAAGTAGGTGAAGGTGGAATTTCAAAGATTGAGTGAGGGGAAGAGGTCCAAGAGGGCAAAACATAGGCCTAGCCTAGAAAATTGTCAAGTTGTAGCAAGAAACTAGGGTTTGTGAGAAAATGAGGAATTTGGGGGATATCAGTGATGTTGAGTGTTTAATAAGGTACATTAAGGATAGGGGAAGGTGTATTAACATCAGGATACAAGTTTTGTTGATGATTTGACCATCCAAGAGAAATTACCTTCAAAACCCTAGGAGAGGAAAATGACCCTTACCTAGGCACAACTGAAGCATGAACAAGGTGTAAAATGACCTAGCGGAACTTGACATGGTGATGAAGACCCTTTGAATGATGGTACACTCATCTGAATGGTGACATGGAACGACATTTGGGCAACTTTGAAAGGAGTAAAAGAAAACCCTAGACCTAATACCTAGTGACAAAATTTTACTTGAAGACTCATTGAAATGACAATTTGACCTTGACACCTTAAAATCACTTTGTAAGAGCAAGTTTGATCACTGGAGGAAGGCTGCAATGACTGACACTAACAATTCCAAAAGGAGGATTTGATGACATGAAGTGTCTAAATTTTTTTGAAAGCATCTCATTCTTTCTCATTCGAATCTAGCATTGATCATGGACTAGTTCGAAGGTCAAAGAAGAAGGTTGCGGGTCAAGAGGAGGATTTGTTGCGAAAGTTGCATACATACTATGAAACTAAACTAGTTGTTGTGAAAATGAGAAAACGGTTTCACACCGCTGAGTAAGGACCTTTTTCACCTCTTATTGGATTTTTATAATGTAGGGGACCTATATTTCATATCCCAACCATTCTAAAAGCATAAGGAGGAAGCGAGTTATACAAACCCATGATTGCATAGGAAGTTTCTATGCATTTGCTGCAAAAGTGTGTTTCATAAACATATTTTCACCATATCTCTTAAACCATCTACTAATTTTCCCTGAAAATTTTACAGTGGATTCATGTTGCTGAGATGAATAAAATAAGTTAATTTTAGCTCAAAATGCTTCAACGATTTCGAGAAGCAAACTACCATAACCTACAACCAATTTTGGATTTTCTGAAAATCCATGAGTCATATTTGTCTCAAGTGTTTTTTGGAGAATAATTCTGATGATGCTAACCTTTTGACATAAAATCAACTCAATTTGATTCACCATTTAGGAGATACTAAAAAAGTACTAGTTATAGGTGCAGTGTTGTGAAAGATGTTGCGAATTTGATAGCAAAAAGGGAGATGGTGTTTTGAAGCCATGTTTTCAGTTTTGGGGCTCTTTTATAGGTTAGTTAGCATCATAGGGATATTTTGAGACTATCTAGTTTCTTCTTTTTATCATAGGAAGGCCACAAATATACAAAGGTTGAGGCACTACGAAAATCACTACTAAATTGGGAGTTTTGCAGTAGATGTTGTGTTTTCTCACAGTCTTGATTTTACCTTGTAAATTGAATTTTTTGGCTCCCAAAGGTTGTTTAATCATTTTTTTAGGTGGCATAAATACTTAGGATGGTATGGTTAGTGGTTTTTTTTAGTAATTCTAATTTTAATGATGTATTAAATTGAAAACTACATTAGGTAACTAGTTCCTATTTTTATGCAATGTCGGTGAATGGTTCAATGTATCTAGCTAATTGACTAGTTTCCTTTTGGACAATTCAACCTGGATAGATGGGAATGGAATATTTTTGATATATAATATGTATAAATCTAAGAAGATGTCTTGTTTTGGTCAATGTGAAGAAGTTATTCTGGAAATTTTGAATTTTTGTATCATTTCCTCAAGTGAATAGTACGGTATTTTGATAGGGATTCTTGTATGAGATGTTTTTTGTTATATGTATTCTCTTTTTTATCAGTGTTTATTATGTTTCCATGGTCTAAAAATAATTCTTCATGCTCAGCTTAAAGGAATTTTGCTGAATTCACTTCATGCATTGTTTTATATCAGCTAAACATTCATGTGTTTCCTTTTCTTCTAGTGGAAATTTGAATTCATCTATAGTTTGATGCTCTTATTGTCACCTTTTCATACTGCACTCATTGACTCACTACAACGAAACTTGGTTAATTATCAATAGAGATGCCTATGCTGGCCCTGCTCAAAATATCATCATCATCCCTTATTCACTTGAATCATTAACTATACCGAGCCTATTCGAAGTGGATCTTCCTTCTTTCACCTACTTTCAAATAACAACTTAAATCTACCTTTTTTATCCTCGTAACAAGCCTAAGATCAAGAAATATTTTAGTTACCCGATTGAATTAGAGAAAACATAGTAAGAGATCCAACTTCAAGGCTAGTAGGGCTAGATCCTAGCCTAAAAGTGGTTTGTGGTTACCTCTGAATTTCTCTCCTCAGCCTTGGTAAATTTCGGAGTGCTAAAATTCTAGCATCATTGTTGGGGAGCGAAAGGTTCCATTTTCCCCAAGAAAGAATCATCAACTTTCATATTTGATTGTAGATGGTGGACAACAGTCAAACACATGAAGATTGTACCATTCACTTGGTGACCCAATCAAGTTTCAACCTGATCCAAAGACTCCACTAGCAATAGGATCTAGAAATCAAGGTTTTACTCATGATTCTACTGGTTCAAGATGACTTCTATATATGCAAGGTATGCCCCTTTAAATCAAATGGATTTTCTAGGTTTTCCAAATCACACGCCTCATGTAGATTGGTAGGCTTATTTACTAACATTCAAAGATCAGAAAGGAGATGATGCTACTCTTCATTTGGTTAAATTTCACATGCATGTACGTAGAGTTAAGGTTGACTTTCATGAATATTGTATCATGAAGATGTTCATGGTATCCTTGGAGGGAGATGCACAATCATTGTACGAAATTTTTCCAAATTCTTGTTTATCTTCTCTTAGATATTGAGTATGCTAAGCTTCAAATTGACCATCATAAGTTGTAGGAGCAATGGAAAGGAAAGGGTCATTCTGGAGCCTTTTGAAAATGAAGAATTTATTCAGGAAAATTTTCCTCTTGAAATAAAAAACACAAAATATTTTGAAAATCAAGATCGTATTTTAGATGAATGACATGAATGGTTGATCCTTGACACTCCCGTTATATATAATGTAGTTGTTCCAATTGTAGTATTTCAAGAAAGTTCAAAGTTTTTTCTTTTGGATGAGAAGAGTAAGAAGCATGCCATTATTTCATTTGAAACTAATTACGATTTTTATGGTGAAAAAGAAAACTTAGAGAAAGAAATAGTTGTAAGTAAAGAATGTCTTTTCTTTCTTTCTAATCAACAAGAGCTATTCATTCATGATTTCGAGGACCTTTTTGCAAACATGTTAGAAGTAGTTGTAAAGGTGGATTTTGCGTTATTCATGAACACAGGGATTCATTTTAGTTATCATGTTGAACTTTCATCAGCCACATACAAGCTTCAGCCAAGTGGTCATTTTCTTGATTGGTTGCATTGGAAGGATCATTTCACATGATTTTATGGCTACCTTCATCATGTTAGAGTAGGAAATGGTATGGTAAATAAGCTTCTTAGGCAAGCACCTTTCTTAGTTTGATTTTCATATTTTTAGATATTTATCACCAGAGTTTGAAGCATGGGGAGAAGGCCCTAAAATTCTGATGAACTGCTACCATATGTAATGGAAAATTCAAGTTATTCAGAGTCAGTTTTAGTTAGTTAAAGTTGGACTCCATTTCCCAATGGATTAGGCTAGTAGCCTACAATGTTCTTGGAAACTCAAACAAAGGATTCCATACTCATTGGAGCCAATGTTAGGGTCCTATATTATAGGAATCCCAGTCACTTTTGTAAATATTAGTTCTGGTTTCATGAGTTCATGGTCTAAATGGATTTTTGTTCAAAGAGGTCAAATTTGTCAAAGTTTCATTGTAAATATTTTGAGTAAAAAAAGGATTCTTTTCTTCACAATTCAAATAGTAAGGTGCTATCTTTCTAGGGCTTGACCTAGGTTCAGAGTTAGTTAGCCAAACAAATCCCTACACTACTAACCCATTTTGGCATTAGCCTGTGGAGTGAAGACCACTAAAGCAGTATGGGGGGATGCTAGAACCAAGTTACCGCACCCTGAGATGGTCGTGATGTTAGTTTATAGCCTCTGTTCCTACTTTCACGCAGGTCACTAAGCTTTAGGGCCTTGTCAATCTACCCTTTATTCCGCCCTTCAGTACCTCCTCGAAGGTGTACAATTGACCTTTGTGCAGCCTTAACCCACGATCTATGTACTTTCGTGCTACTATGACAGCGTATTGTATAGGTTCCCAAGTTATCTTAAGTGTTTTCTTACCTTACTAATCAATCACAGTTAGCACCATGTAAACGGATATTCTTACTTGCTTTCAATTATCCAATATAATCACATATATTCGTGTATCACATAAACATGGTAAATTAAACCCAAAACACAATATAAGCAAAAGCATTAACAAGAACTAAATACACAATAATTTGCATAATACATCTCTTTATTGGTATCTTCAGATACAGACTCTATCGGCCATGTGCACACAGCTGCAGGGTTTCACACATTGGGTTTCAGACTTCCAACATCTACCTCTACACACTCAGCTGCAAAGCCTCTACTTATGCTAAGACCCGAGAACACTTAGACTCCAATGCTTAACTCCTTACTTCATTCTTTGCTATCCACTTCTAAATACTTAGAGCTTAGTTTCTTAGCTCCTTTTTATACAAGCCCATGGTCTGTGGAAAATGGGTGGATCTTTACAGCCAAATTTACACTTTACAAAATAAGGGTGGACAACCCTTTATGAATCTTGACACCTTCATGCTCCATGACCACAAAATGTAGAGACTTTACATATTTATTACAAAATATTCCCAAAACATGGGATTTTAGCCCCAAAACTATCCTTGGGGGAACCTGTTCCCAATAGGACCCCATCATAAACATGGTGAATCGCCCTCAAATCACTCTACGGGTGCGAAGATATTGTCGTGAAGACCTCCCATCTCAACCTATATGATGGAAACCTCGGCAGTGAACTATGTGGCTATCTACTTTGCTTCTTCAACCAACTGCTCTGTCACTAGTCCTGAACTATTAGCCTGAAGCTTCTATTGAGTTGCTTGTATATTAGAAAGCTTGCCTTCAATAGAGGCCATGATTAAATAAGCCTCATCCAACCAAGGCTCAAACATGCCTTCAACGCCGCCTCTTTATGCTGCGTTGCATCTACCTGTTCTTTTAGTGCTTTGGCCTCCTGGAGCTTCGCCAATCTTGGCATGAGAGCGGTGTGCATGCTATTTCTTTTACTTCGTCATAGTGCTATTGCAGTTCTCACGCCTCTCTCTCCATCCGCTGTACATTAGGGTCCTCCTGCTGGCTCGTGAGGACCTCAAACGACTATTCAAAAATCTATGTGTTGTCTGCTAATGCACTATCTACCACATCTATCACCTTTGTGATAGCAGTTGCGTGCTACTCCTTTACTTCTAGTGGAGTTGAAGGTTGGGCCTTCAACTATAAATTTTCAATCTGTAGGTTCAGCTCCAGCTAAGCCTTAGCCAACTCTGTGCGAGCATCGTGCACCCCTGTCGCAAGCTTATGAATGCACACCTTGACCAATTCTCCCTCGGGAATGGCCAACTCTAGGACCACTGGGCATGCCTCCTCCATGACCTAAACTATGTGTTTGTTTTGGTCGGTTACCTTGGTCACGATGTTGATGGTAGAGTCTCGCTGTAGGGCTAGCTGCACATTATTAGTCTATTGTTCACTGATTACTTGCATAGCCCAGTGCTCGTGGGCCCTCAACTCTGTGATCACTCCATCCTATAGTAGGTGGAGTGCCTCGCTAGGGACCACTACCAAGTTCAAGCCCACCCCCTTGAGGGTGCTCATAGTGGGCCTGTTAGCTTCATTTTCCATGGACAGTGCTCCATCCGGCAGCACTATCACTCGAGAGACCTTACATGCAGCATCTCGGCAGCTTCGAAAGTATTTATAGCAAGGATAGTGGACACTATGCGAGCATGTGATGCACAGGTTTGTAGCTCCTGGAGACTTGTTTGGATGGCCCTCAATAGTATCTATTGTTGCTGCTTGAACTGTTGTAGTGCCTCCATGGTGACATCCCGCATCTTGTTTCCAATGTCATGAAAATCTCCTTCTCTGAGTGTGATTGGGTCTAGCGATGCCTTACTGGCCTTGGATTTCTTCTTCAATCCAACTTTTTCTTGTTCCCTTGGACTTTTGATGTGGTTCGACATCGTCTACAGGTCTACTCCATGCTGCTCTATTTGCTTGTCTGCTTCTTCCTCTGTTTCAGGTGAAGGTGACCTCGCGCATTTGTGAGAGCCACACTCTGTTTCCCCTGTCTTCTTTTTCATATGCTGGGTGGCATCACTCTCTGCCTGGGCCTTGTCAGCAGCCTCCTTCTTCCTTTTCTCAGCTAGCTATGCCATCTTGAGCTTGGCCTCCTCCATTTTTCACTACACGGTGGTCTTACTCGACCCCGCCGCTAAGTTTGAGGCAATGTTCCACTATGCTTGCCAATGTTCAAGAATGGCACCAATCGCATCATCTGTTTCCAAGTAAGGCAAGTCATGCCATGTCTCCTCAGGGTCCTTCTGTGCCCTGATCGATACATGGTGAAAGTCTACCTTGAACTCTGCGTACACCTACAGTTTGGTAAACACAGTAGGCAATAATCACGGTTTGCAATTGATAGCCACGCGGATGTTCATTTCCATCAAGATCCAGAAGATCTTACTATCCTTGATGCATTGAGCATCCTTGGTCACCCACAACAAAGTGTACTTCACTGCTTCTAGCAAGTTTAGCATGACCGATGGGAATTGACTGACTTCCAGTAGCTCCCAGCCTACCAACACAATAGATAGCAAGAGCCACACATAGTGGAAGGTCTTGCTGAGCTCCTATGCCTCACAGAACTTCGTAAGGAACTCATCAGAGAGATAATGCACCTAATTAAATTAGACTCCTTCGGCGCATTAGGCTACAAGAGCAACGACTAGTGTTGGCACTTCATCTGCATGACACTTCCTCATAACCTTTTATGCCAAACTCTATGTGGCCACCTTGACTGCAGGGCCATAGATACTCGAGATGGCATAGCCTCACGGCTTCTTCAGGAGCTTGAATTTCTCCTTCATGGCCTCCACGAGGGCCTACTTGTCACCATTTCCACCAAACATCATGGCCAGATTTTCCCCTGTGTAGGGCAGCCTCGTTGATCCTATAGATCAATCTATCGATGATGGGTATCGGCTCCTCTAGCCATAGACACCCATCGTGCATCAAGCATAGCAGCTTCTTGATGACCAATACTATAATGGGGGTGCTATTATAGTGTGAAACCCATAGCAGGTTGAGAAGACTTGCCTTCTCTACACCCCTGAGCCACTTTCTCAGTCCCAATGCAATCATCTCGGTGGTTGTGTCAACAACGTGACACATTAGCTATTCTGTCACCAAGTGTGGGAACTTCTCATGGTCAGCTAAGTCCCAATCTTCTAGTTTTAATAGAGGAACCTGCCCCAAGCACAGTCCTTCAAAGACAATCTCATCCGGTAGTAGAGGTGTGTGCAAGGCGACCTTGTTCTCATCAATGTCCTTTGGCACTTTGGTCTTGCCCTTACATGGAAGGACGCACTTAGGAAACTTAGTGATAGGTTCATAACCCTCAACTTCAACTTCCTCCACTTATACACCCAAGTCCTCATCATCCATTAGGATGTTCACAATTTCTTCCTCCTCTGGATCTAGGTTAATGGTTTTTCCCTTTCCCTATGTGGTGGGATTGTCCTTCTGTGGGTTTCATCTAGGTGACGTGCCCACCTATATCGTAGCCTTCTTGCCCCTTTTTTCCTTTACACTTTCCTTGGCTGGGGTCGGCTTCAGTTTAGGTGTCTGTAGTGACTTCAGGACTTCAGCTAATACTTCTGCAACCTCTGGAGCAACTCCCTCTGCTTCCCTAATGACTTCCAACACAGCCTCCTCGGTTGTCACTTCTTCAGCACTCATAGCTTCTGCGGGCATTGACATGATGCTATGCAAAAAATCCAGTGTCTCCTTTGGCAACGTCTTAAATACTGAACTTCTAGCAAAGATTCAAATTTTTCAAAATTCATGTGCACCTGAGAGCTCAACAACTCAATTCTCAAAATGCCAAGTGTTTTTCACTGGGCAGCCACTTGTAATTTATAGGCACTTTCAAGTTCAAATCTGACCATTCCCCCCACATTTGGGTCATTAATGCCAGATTGGCACCAGATTTCCAAGAATCTTACACATAAAGTTTATCTTAAATGCCTTCCGCCCGCTCCATTTGGCCACATTCCTAGCGTCAAATCATGAACAGTGACTTTAACAATCACTTTTTGACTAACCTACACGATTTCTCCCTGGGTAACATAGCTCCCTTTGCACTATCGCGAACCATGTGAAATTTCCTTGTTCCACACAATCCTCCAATCACATAGTTCCCTAACCCAGGCAGTGTAGTTTATAGTCTCGCACCTCCTTTCAGCTGCCTAGAGCATGAAGACTATGCTACCTTCATATAGTCACCTGGTTGATCACGGGTGTACGGATTCAATCGGCTACCATTCACCTTTAGGAAGGGATCTCCATTCAATTTAACCAACTGAACTACTCCTCCATAAATAATCTCCTTAATGACACAGGGCCCTAGCCAATGCATTCTAAACTTCCCTGGAAATTTATCAAACTTACTGTCGTTTAAGAAAACTAGATCATTTACCTTAAAGGAGCACATATTAATGTGTTGATCATGCCATGCTTTTTCGCGCTCCTTTTGGACCTGTTGGTGAAACCTAGCTAGAAATCTTTCTTCCTCAAGCTTAGCAAGCTGCGTGAGCCTACCTTCTAGGGCTTTGTGATCCATCATACCCATGAGTGCTGCTATGCGTAGACTAGGCACAATGTATTCCATGGGAATCACTCCTTCAACACCATATACAAGCCTAAAGGGTGTCTTTCAAGTCAAATTCTTGCATGTCGTCCGATAGGCCCATAGTACTATGGGTTTGCATAGGTCCCAATCACTTCGTTGAGCATTGCAAACCTTGGTCAGTGCATTATCTAGCACCTTGTTGAATGCTTCCATTGTCCCGGTAGCTTGTGGGTTATAAGGTGTGCTTTTCTAGTGCTATACCTGAAATTCCTCTGTTAGTGCACTGATTGTTTCATTTAGAAGGTGCGTACCATGATCACTCATCAAAATCTTTGGACACCCAAATCACGTTAATACAAAAGCAAAGAGGAACTTCACAACAGTCACGCTTTTGTAATCCTTCACAGGTTGTGCCTCCGCCCAGCAACTCAAATACTCAGTCACAGTGATAATGTACCGCTCTCCCATCTTCTTTCATTGGGGCTAAATGTGCCCCACCAAATATATCACCCATTTCTAAAAAAGTTGTAACATCATCTGTTGGTTTAGAGGTAGCTCATCTCTCTACGATAGCCTACCAGTCCTTTGACACACATCACACACCTTGCAGTAAGATTTTGAATCCTGATGGAGGGTTGGGCACTGTTATCGGGAAATCTAGTGTCCATTCAAAGCTGCTAGTCCCACTAAGATGGGTGCCTATCTTAGAAAGAAACAAACTAAAGTTACTTGCATTTTCCTTTATGAGAAGTAGATGAGAGAGAAGCAGAGAGTACCAACCTCAGTCTTTTGCTTGGCTCCTTGCTTGTTTCCTCTCCCCTCTAATAGATCTTTGCCGCTCCTTCCTTGCTTGTCCTGCTTCAAAGAGCACCTGTAAAGTCAAAGCAGCATAATACCATCAAAGCACAAAGATCTACAATAATAAAAAATATAGTACCAGATATATACTTACCACACAAATGCATATATCAACTCAAACATACAAGAATGTGGAGGAAAACTCAAATAGCTTTATTGATAGAAAGAGTAGAGGAGAGGATTACAACCCATTGATCAGACCCAGTGTCATCCTCCCAGCATGAAACCCTTCTTCACCTCATGAAAATCTTAGATCACCCAACACTATGATGTTCCACAAAGAAACCAACAACACTTCCTTACAAAAATACAAGATTCCAACCTTTTTAGATCTCTCAGATGAGGGATCCATATATACATATTTGCAGAGGTGTGATTTAGCTCTGGGTTTTCAATTATTGTCATTCCACTGATAGTTCTTAGTTCCACTTGGAGATTTCATTGATCTCTTACTCATCCCTAGGCAAATTCTGAGAGGTAAGTGTCATGGGAGAAGTTTCTGGAAGATTCTATGATCATCCACCTTGCAAATTGTCTCTGCCATTTGTCTACTCTCACCCATTGCACCCCATAGAAGGGCTTTCCAGTATGCATCACACCCCCCATGTGCATTAGGTGGGATGCATCACACTTTGACCATGGAGCAGGTGAGATGGTCTAGTTTCGACCAGTTTTGAGCAGGTTTTCATGGAGAACTTCTGGGAGATGATGTAATCAGATGAACTTGCTCCTTTAGGGTATGAAACAACACCTTTAGGGACTTAGAAGCCCTTGGTTTATGGACATATGTGATTGGGGTTGCAGTGCCCAAATATGTCTATAACAGTTGCCCCCTAAAGCATGAGGTCGTAAATCTTTTGATGTCGGGTGAAATGCTTTATCATGAGGATCTGAGGTTTTTTCGAACTGGAAGGCGACCTGTAATAAGATACAATACAATACATTATCTTCATAATATTTTCATGACCTAGCTCAGGTGGGAATTCCCATGCTCAGCTTTATAAATTCATTCTCATGTACATAGGACAGACAACCGTCTATGTGGCAGACTGATGATTCTGGTAGAGCCATCATCCTTTAGCTTGGATGATTATCTATGCAGAAATGATGTACAATTGATGTCTTTATTTTCCTCAATATATCACAACCCGAATGGATGAAACGAGATCCGAGGTCTTTAAACTCGTTTAATCTTCGCCTGAAGTACAAGTCGATCCATGTGAAAAAATGTTCTGGAGTCGAACATGGAAAGACATCACCTGATTACCAGCCAATGATGAAAGCTATTAACAGGCGTGAGAGGAATCACCAATAATGATGATGCCCCTCAAGGTATGATAGTACAATTTACATGGTGTGAAATAGGGACTTGGCATCAAACACCACACAAAATCTTTTGGTCGAACACCATTGATGTAAACCTGTCGCCGGAGGTGAGAAACTTGCCATTGAGGCATGCAAGTTTCAAAGTACTGAAAGGGTTGTTCCTAGGTCATCTTCTTGGATAATGAGTTGATGTCGACAAGAAGTGACCCGTCGTAGGAGGGCATTAATGAATCCCACATCTACGACACGGAACAAAGAAATTGTTTTCGTGGAGGTGAAAACAATCTGATGATACAGGGTTCAGGGTGGTGTTCATGAAAGAATGAAGTGTTATAGCTCCAAATCTCACTCTTGTGGTTTGTGATGCTGCACTTATGGCCTAGGGCAACCCCTCCTTCCAAACCTGGTCCAAAATTTAAAAAACAATGTTTTATTTCCTATACGCGACATTGCCCTGAGCTAAACGTGTGTATACGCGGGTCTGTGTATACCCAACCCGCGTATATGTCTTAAAACACTTAAAAAAAATAAATCTCCTTAATTTCGAGTGAAGATCATAGGTTTCACCTATTGATTACCTGTTAGTGCCTGTGGCCCAACTGTTCCCAATGAATTCCCAACTAAAAAACTACTTTGGGAGAAGTATAAAAGGCTTCAATGGGAAGGCCTAAGGGAGGAGAGAAGAGAGAGAAAGATTATTATGCTGAGATTTCCCTACCTAGGTCTGAAGATCCTAGTGCCTCCTACACTTCCCCCATTTTACAGGAAACCCTTGTTTCCTTGTGTGTGTTGGTGTCTATCTACTACTTGGGATATCATGGAGTAAGTCATGGAAGGAGTTTGTTGAAGGCTTGATACTGGACAATCTAGGAGATGGTTCCTCTTGGAGCCTGCGAAAGGATGAATCAGGTGAAATTATCCCTTTCTGTACTTTATTTGTCTATAATAAAAGAAATACATGTCTTTGTTCCTGATATAAATCTTCTTCATGTTTATGATGTCCATGTTATGATTCAGATGTGAATGGTTGTTTAATTGCATAACTAACTACCTTTCATTATAATATGAAGATGGTTTCTTTATGATGTTTAGTCCATATACTATTGTACTTTCTCGAATTGATTGTTTTGCAGGTTGAAGGAGCAAAAAGAACTCCAAGAAGGATTTGGACCCTGGAAGGCTCTTCTCAAATGTAGGACCTTAGGTACGCCCCTTATTGTAGAGTTTGCTTACAATAGCATTATGGCTATATGGAATGTGTGTTTCTCTGTATAGATAACCTCCAGTCTGCTAGGGTATCAACCCAAGACCCTAGGGGAATTTATTCCCTAATAGAATTGGTGACTCCACTGGGGACAACAGTATTGTTGTTCCTAGTTTGGGTGTATTCAAGCCAATTAGGGCTCAGCTGTCTATTTGCTTTCTGTTATTGTCTGGTCTACTCTTGAATTGCAAGTTTGATCAATTTCTTCAGACTATTTTTTATTTTTCTTGGAACCTTTTATATAAGCTGTTTTTTCTATTTACAGAGGCGTATATACGCATCTTTCCTTAAGTAAACATGCGTATATGCATGTTTCTTTAATCCTTGTCATGTATACACGCAACTGTGCACAAACAAAGTCGCGTATATCTTATAATTTTCAATATTTTTTAAATATTTTTGTTTCTGAAGGTCTTCCTACTGGTTTGATTCAATCTTGAACAACTACTTTTCTGTGACAGTCTTTAGTTTTACAGCAAGTATCTGATTTCAAATTCTCTCTGATTGTGAAAAGGTTGGTCTTATTTTTTTTTCTTGCAAACGTCATCATTTTTTCTTAAACACGCAAGATTTCTTGTTAGGAATCTTGGATGCTCTATGTCTTTAGGGTAGAAAGGTTGATCTCAATCTTTTTGTCAAGTTTTCTTTTGGTGATTTTTCGGTTTGCATGTTGAAACGGTATCTTTATGACCATATGCTTTTCTTGCTTTATGAAAGTTTTTGGTTTACACTTTCTTGAAAGTTGTCTTTTCAATCTTTTGGTCTTTATTGCCAAGCTCTTGTTGCTGCTTGTTGATTGTTAAGAGCATTTCGAAACACCTTGTTGTTGAGTTCTCACTTGTTTTGTGTTGCAAACTTGCAAAGTGTTTCATTAACTATTCTTCGATCATAAAGTTTTAGTCTTGTTTAGAGCACTTTTGAAAAGTCATTTTTGTTTTGCTTTTGAACGAAACTTCTTGAAACTTTGTTTTGCTTTATTGAACTTTGTTTTGATTCAGTTTTCCTTTTTATGAGTGAAAGTGCATTTTTGTTTGTCTTGAAAGTTTCTTTTAGTGTTTGGACGAAATAAGCGTCAACAACTTATATTCTATATAAACATTTTAAGCGGAAAATTAAAAGTTGATAAACAAGTAACTTTCATTTCTTGATTTAAGAGTAGTTTTGAGTTTTGCATCAGCATGTACTTGTTGCATTAGGATTAATTTGTGCATATTTCTAGGCATCCATAGTTTTGGTAACTTTTGTGAGTGTGAAGCTTGAGTAAAAGAAAATAAAAAGAAAAATTTGTTACTTTCTTTGAAGTTCCTCTGAACCTTGTAGAAATTTATTTCATCGAAAAACAAAAACAAGTGCATTTCCATGTAGTTTGGTTTTTATTAATTTATTTTGTGTCAAAACACCACTAGTTTCACTTTCGCTTATCCCTTGACTTAAATAACAACCCATTTAAAAACAAGCGCTAATTAAAATATACTAGAACTTTTTATAATTGTCAAGTTAGATACACAAACAAGTTTTAGGATATTTTAGGGCCTTGGATTAGGCGAGTGGAAAGATAACTCTCCAAGGCCATTTAAATTGTCAAACTTAGGAGTTTGAATAGTGAGTGAAAATCCAATAGCGTTATGAAGACCAGGAAAGCTTCGAATCTGGGAGTTAAGCATTGAAGACACGAAAGAGAGATACCCCCTCTCCTACTTGTCCGATCTTAACTCATGACTGTTCTGCCTGGCTTTTGCAACGAGTTGGTAACCTTAGTTGCTACTCCTAGGGATCTACACAGGTGGATGTGGAGGGGAATCCCATGGCACTTGAGGTCGACATTGTATCACTCTCAACAATACTACTAGAGGGCACCCTTGCGAAGCTTGGGGGCTTGCACCGGTGTAGACTCTTGTTAGGAGGTCAGCGTAACTTCCTCTGATACCTTCACTGATAGGACTGGGCCGTCATTATCCCATACTATCTTCGGAAGCCCCCTTACTTCACTTTCTTTATTTTGGTGTCCGGTCCTAATCACCCGGAGTGGAAATACTTGGAAGTAGTTTGACTGGCTGATATCTTTTAGGGATTTTATAGTGTGTGCTCTGTGCTCTTAGTCAGCCTAGCTTTCACTTTTTTGAGGCTTTAGTTAGATCTTAATAAAAAAATTCAAAGTGGTTGACCAATCACCTAGACGGTCTTGAAGACTTCGTGGTCTTTCACCACCAAGTTTAGAGCCTTCTCCTAGAAGGCACAGAGGTAAAGCTGCCAGTCGGTTTCGTCCCATGGTAGCTGATGTATCGGGGATTGATCCTCCTCTCACGGGCATTAGTGTTCTAGATAGGCCTGGTACTTCCATAGAACAAGAGAGGAACACTCCTGTTCTTTCTCGAGTCCTCTTTCAGGCGGAAGATAACATAGAGGTAGAAGAACTCCCAGAGTCGCCAGCGGCTCCAAATTCTCCCCTACCTTCTATTTATCCAGAAGTATTATGATATGTTGGGACTCCGACGCATAGACTGTCAAGTCTAGGTCACATTACGCACTTACCATCGATGACCACTACTGGAAGCATGGCTTCTACTACAAGTGCTACAACTATGCAAACTCCAACATCAGTACAAGGGGGAGGAACGATTTACATCTCCTCTACTTCTTTGTTTGGGTATTTTGCTAGCACATCTTTAGTTGGGTCTACCTCCATTCCTTCCACGAGTGTAAATTCCCAAACCAATGCTTTCAGTTCTAGATTCTTCCCATTTGGAACCCATTCACAGCGTATTCCGTCAGTTTGGTTTAGTTCCGCCACATCCATGATGGGTGGATCAGTTTCATTCCAGGGTTTTCCTTTTGGAAGTGGTCATATACCACATTCCAACCCAACAAATGGATCTATGCCTTTCTCTTCTTTAGGAAAAAGTATCAACCCTTTTCAAGGTTGGACTAACCCTGTGGTTAGTGGCATGGGAACTGGGAATATGTTTTTCGGCCAACAAGGGAATAGGCCATACTCTACAGTTAGTTCGTTTCAAAGTATTCCTCCTTTAGCTTCTGCTTGGAATCCTTATCAGGGGTTATCAACTCCTTATAACCCTTTAGGAGGAAGCTTTTCCAGTTATGGAAGTTTTGCGGCTGGAGTTGGTCAAACTCCGAATTTTGCTGGATCATAAGGCTTGCCTTTTGGTTCAGCTGGTTCTGTTGGTTACTTCGGGTAGCCTAGTGCCTTCCAAAATCCAGACCAATCGTTTAGAACTTTGGGAGCTCTGCCTAGTCTGGGTGGAATCCCCAAGGTCCTCCTAAGCTTCCATTTCTGGCAACTTTGAACTTGCCAGATCTCACAAAATTAACAAACGATCCAATCAAATACAATTTGGCCTGCCCTCTGGTCCCAACCAAAGTCCCTTTGGACATTCCAAAATTCGAAGGGAAGAGTAGTGAATACCCAGGCGACCATGTAACCACATTCCATTTTTGGTGCTCATCGAACTCCCTTATTGATGAATCGATTAGGTTGAGACTTTTTCAATGCACCTTGACTGGTAATGCAGCCAAATGGTATATAGAGTTGCCAGGGGGTAGCTTTACATCTTTCGCCAACCTAGCTAATATTTTCTTAAATCATTTCCAGTTGCCTATCTGTTATGATGTCGGAACTGAACTTCTGGGCAATTTTCGTTAGGACACGGCAACTCACATTTTTTATCGTATTTAGGAATGGAGACGGAGAAAGAGGCTCATTAAAGTTGAAATTCCTCCAGAATACTGTCTCGAATGGTTTTTGAAATCTTTACAACCAGAAATCTCTAAGGATGTCTCCATGTTCGGAGTCTATTCTGAGGAGCAAGCTATTTTTAGGGCCCAACAATTAGAATTGATCTACTTTCAGTCTGGGATCCTACAAAAATACTTTCCAGATGCTCCTGGGTCTAAGGTTTCTATAGCCAAGTCGAAGCCAGGTCCCCATGCAGATGGTATCGTTGGATCGGTAGACACAAATGCGGTGAACTTGTTGATCCAATTGCAGCAGATGTCTTTGCAAACTACTCCTAACAACCAAGTCACATCGTCTAACCCTTCAGCTTCCCAACCCTCTTTGATTAATGCCATCCAATCTGATAACCCTAAAGGAAATAAAAATTCCAATGAGAAAAAGAAAGGACGAGGTAAGAAAAAGAATGAGGATGGGAAGGCTGACGCAAATGAATCCGACAATAATGCTGGTGGTGGTAGAAATGAGTCTAGAAAGAAAGTCAGGTTTCCATGCAAGTTGTGCAATGGAGACCATTTAACTCATCTCTGCCCAAAGATTCAAGATGCTTAGTGCTTCTTAGGGTAGCAAGGGGCTTACAATTCTCAAGCTGTGTTAACCAACCCTTTTCCCCAAGGGCAGCAATTGCTTGTTGGCGCGAGTTCAAATCCTGGTACCTCCGCTGGGGGCAACCAGGAAGAGGAAAAATCATTGAATGTTTTCATGATGGGTTCTAATGTCCATGTGGCTACTCAGTCACGTGATTATGGTGAAGCTGAAACTTCCAAGGACAAAACTACTCCCGGAAATACCGACCTTCATATTGAGCAACCCCCTGTTGAGACTATACCACGGATATTGAAAGGTTCTGCTAAACGCACGACTATTAATCCTAATGCTAGGGCCACCCATAATTACTCCATTGTTGAGGATCTAGCTCAGATTCCATGTGCCATGTCTGCTTTAGAGGTTCTCCAGTCGCATCCGGCTCAACGAAGTGCTTTACTTTCGGTAATTGGGGCAGTTGATCCAACTAATTCTTTAGTGCTCATTTTCGACATGTTAAATGTCAAAAAGCGACTCCCTCATCATATGTCTTTTCAAATAAAGTCTACATACTGGAAGATTAACATTTTTCATGCCATTATTGATGAAGGAGCTTCCACGTGCGTCATGTTGATGTCATGCTAGAAGGCTATTGGATCACCTTTGGCTATTCCTTCACCTACCATCCTGACTGCATTTGATGGACATTCTCACAAGCCGCATGGGATTATCCTGGCCTTTCCTATATGTGTTGGGGGGAAGGTCATCAATATTGAAGTAGAAGTCATTGATGCTAGCCTAGACTACAATATCCTCTTAGGAAGGAACTGGGTATACGAAATGGACGTCATTGTTTCCACTCTGTTTCGTGTCATTTGCTTTCCTCATGAAGGGAAAATCATTAAGGTTGATCAATTGGATTATTGTCTAGTCGATCCTCAAGCAACTTCTGACTCTACTGTTCCTTTAGTGGATAACCCTCATCCGCCTACTAAGAATCTAGGAGTTGGGATGTATTCCTCATTCATGGGTACCTTTGATTTTCCCTCTCCTATCACTAGAATCAATGTCGTTTCATCATCTAAGGAGTCTCCTTAAGAAGAGTTCTTTAGATCTCATTATTTTTCAGACCCTTGGACCTTGCCTTCACCTACGACCACATTAGCTGAAGGAAAAGTTAATGGAATGGCATTCCCTATGTCTGTACCTGAGCTTAGATATTAGTCTATCGTTAACTCTGCAGACGACCATTCTACTCCTTTTTCCAAAGAGGAGCTAGATGGTGATGTAGCTCCGGCCTGGGCCCTTGATTCTACCTCTGCCTTGGACTGCTTAGATTTAGTTTTACCTTTTGAAGAAGAAATCCTTGAAGTAATGATGGATATATATCTACCTTGGGAAGACTTACACCATCGTTCATATTTTCTTCCTCCATTGCAGGAAGTGGAATCTAGGTTCTCTAAGCTATTTGCTAGTGATGTTTGTACGATATCAAATCCTTTGGCTCCAGCACACTTCCGTCCCAAAGGTAATATGTCGGTGATTTCAAAAACTATATCTATAATCATCTCTAGGGACCCTAACATGATCGAGAATCTCTTCATCGGAATTGAATGTTCCCCTGAAGAAATTCAAATTTACACCGACCTTTTCAAAGAATTTCGAGATGTATTTGCTTGGTCTTATGAAGAAATGCCTGGCATTGACCCTTCTATAGTTCAACATGAGATCAAGACGTATGAAAATTCCAAGCTGGTTCGTCAAATGCTTTGACCGGTTAATCCTAGGAAAGCAACAGCCATTAAAGCTGAAGTAGAAAAGCTACTCAAGGCGGGTTTCATATACCCTGTTCTTCTTACCGCTTGGGTTTCTAATCCAGTCCCTGTAGATAAAAAGCAAGGATCAATCTGAGTATGCATCGAATTTAGAGACCTAAATAAGCCTTGTCCAAAAGATAATTACCCCACGCTATTCATTAATCATATTATTGATGAGTGTGCGGGTAATGAGATTTTTTCCTTCATGGACGGTTTTTTCGGGTATAATCAAATCTCTATCCTTCCTGAAGATCAACATAAGACAACTTTTATATGTCCCTGGTGTATCTTTGCATACTAAAAGATGCCTTTTGGTCTTAAAAATGCTGGAGCGACTTTCCAGTGGGCCATGTCATATGCTTTACACGACATTAAACATATCATTGAAGCATACTTGGACGATCTCGCTGCTCATTCTCGAAAGAGAACTGATCACCCTAGTCACCTTCGATTGGTTTTTGAGCGATGTCATTTTTATAAAATCTGGTTGAATACTAACAAGTGCGTTTTTGCAGTTACATCCGGTTGGTTATTAGGGTTCATCGTATCAAATGAAGGGATTAGGGTTGATCCCTTCAAGGTAGAGGCAATAGTTCAGTTGCCTCCCCCGTCCTCAATTTGGCAACTTCAAAGTCTTGAAGGGAAGGCTAATTTCTTAAGATGGTTTATAGCAAACTATGCTGAGATCACTAAAGGTTTCATGCATTTGCTATGGAAAGGAGTTCCATTTGTGTGGGACGACTTTGCACAGCGGTCATTCGATGCTTTGAAAAAGGCATTAGTCTCTGCCCCGCTTTTGAGTCCACCGGATTATGGTAGGGAATTCCTTTTATATCTCGCTGCAGCAGAATCAACCATTGGTATGGTTCTCGTTTAGGAAGACGATGCTCTCACAGAACATGTGATTTATTATTTGAGCCGAGGCTTGATAGGTCCTAAACTTTGCTACTCTCCGGTTGAGAAGTTGGCCTTGGCAGCTGTCCATGCTGTCCAGTGGCTCCACCATTATATTTTGCTATGCAAAACCTTTGTCTTAGTAGCGGTTAACCCATTTCAGTTTGTCCTTAGTAGGTGAGTGATTGGGGGAAAATATAATCGATGGATATTAATTCTACAAGAATTTGATCTCAAGTTCTTGTCCGCCAAGTCTAAGAAATCTATGGTTTTTGCCGAGCTAATTTTTGAGCTCCCTTGTGGAGAGGATACTATTTATGAGGAAAGTTTCCCTGACGAACATTTATTCCTCATCTCTTAACTCGACCCTTGGTATGGAGATATCATTGTCTATCTCCAGACTTTGAAGTGTCCCTATGCTTTCTCTAAGGATAAACATCGAAAATTACGTCACCTGGCTAAAAATCATATTATCATTAGTGACACATTATATTGTTGAGGGGTTGATTCAATCCTTCGGTGTTGTTTAACCTTAGAGGAAGTAGAGTCTGTGCTAAATGACTGCCACAGTGGAGCTTGTGGTGGTCATCTATCAGGGCTTTCTACAACTCAGCGTATCTTGCATGTCGGCTATTTTTGGCCGTCGCTCTTCAAGTATTGTGTTGAAGCGGTCAAATGCTATCACCCGTGTCAAATCTATACTTGGAAGATGCACGCACATCCAGCTCCTATTTTTCTCGTTGTCACTGTCGACCCTTTTACTAAGTGGGGTATTGATTTTACAACTTGTAATCCACCTTCAGCAGTGAATCAAAAGTATATTATCGTGGCTATAGACTACTTCACGAAGTGGGCTGAGGCCATGCCCACTCATAAAAATGATAGTGAGATAGTGGCATTGTTCCTTTTTAATCAGATTATCTCAAGGTTTAGTATCCCAAGAGATATTGTCACTGACCATGGCAGTCATTTCCAGAATCAACTAATGTCTGAATTGGCTCTCAAAGTAGGTTTCCGGCAAGAACATTCGTCTCCTTATTATCCTCAGGCCAATGGACAGGTCGAGGCAGTAAACAAAACTCTTAAGACGATCCTGCAAAGGAAAATTGACAAAAATCAATCCAATTGGCATCTTATGTTATATCCAGCTCTATGGGCATACCGAACCTCCGTCAAGATTGCTACAGGTTTTACACCTTTTAAGTTAGTTTATGGGATGGAATCTATCTTTCCTGTTGAATGTGAAATTCCATCTCTTAATTTAGCTATTGAGCTCCTTCCAGATACTTCTAGCCTCGAAGAGTGCCTCCTTCACTTGGAACATCTTGATGAGCAGCATCGAGATGCTGCCACAGTAAATGAGGCTCATAAGAAAAGGGTTAAAACTCAGTATGATAAAGTTGTCCATCCTTGAGTCTTTTCTGAAGGCGACCTTGTCTTGGTATATGATCAAGATAAGGACACCTTGGGGGCAAGAAAATTCAAAGCTATGTGGTACGATCCCTTCATAATTAAACGAGTTTTAAAAAAGGGGTCGTATGAGTTAATCTATTTTCAAGGAAACAAGTTGGTGGAGCCCCGAAATGGGCTCTACCTCAAGAATTACTTTGCTTAAGTAGTAGTTAGGCAATGGCTTCTTTGTACATTATGTATATTTGTACATATTTTATCGATATTTTTTTGATATCAACACTTTTTGGTCTACTTTGGCAGGTGTTCATGGAAGACTTGGTCTATTTTAGATTCGCTGATGGTGCTAGTCGGCACACTCAGAATCTTGCTTCCGCAATTTGGGTACTCTATTATCCAACTGGTTAGTTGATGGTATCAAGGGGAGTATGCGTTGGTCTCACTTCAAACAATATGGCTGAGTATAATGTCGTCATTAATTTACTATACAAGGCTATTTCTCACGAAATCGACTCGTTAGTAGTTTATCTTGATTCACAATTGATAGTGTCACAATTAAATAACATTTATCGGGTAAGGGATCCATGTTTATATCACAGTATTTAAGGGTGAGGTTGTTGCAAAGATAATTTACTTATATTAATTATTTGCACATTCCAAGATCTCATAATTGGTTAGCTGATTCTATCACTAATCAAGCATTAGACTGACACATCAATCATTCATCACAATAAATTCAAACATCAAAAAGTCTAATTGTATATATATATCATAAAGCATCTCGAGTGTACATAAGTCTGTCCAAAAAATATACAAAATTGAGACTCAAATGCCCATAATCATGTCCACTATATCTAATGTCGCGGCTCAGGATGAGCGACTAAGTAGGAAACTACTGCATTGGCCACACACCTAAAAGTACGGACCCAGTCTCGTGGCATGTGAACCACATGACGCTACATCTCTACAGGAAGGTCCTCTACTACCGCCATCAGTACTCGGTGAGTTAGTCTCACCAAGTGCCACTGAAATGCGTGTAGAGTTCGCTCTATGTCTGCAGCTGCCTCTTCGGCCCCTCGGCCATGACGCCTATGCCGTGGGAAATCATCTAGTCATACTAGCCCAATATCTGGAACATGATCATCATATTAGTCATTTGAATCCTATCAAATACACTTTTCAAAATTCATTATTATATTTTAAAAGTCACAAAAAAATCATACAATATAAAACACTTACCAATGTCACCCCATGCTGCGGTCGGTGGCAATGCAAGATCAGGATCTCCTCGAAAATCCAACCCAGCATAGGGGTAGTCATCAACGACGATGATCTGCTAATCCCACCAGGAAAAGAAGTCATCGTCAAATGCAGTTCGTGGGACCTCCCCACCTCCTAGATGTTTCATCAGGTCAGCCCACCTGCCCATTCGTAGATCTTGTGGGGTGATGATTGAAACCGGTACTCTAGGACGAAGTGCGGGAACCCTCTCAAAAAAGAAAGAACACAAAATAGTCCCATATCCAAAGTTTTTGGTCTGCCCTCTCTTGATAGAAGTGAGCTGGCTCTTCATGCTAGCCAGAAGAGGAGTACAACAGTCAAATATGGTGGTGAGACAGTCAACTACCACGCTCATGGTTAGCCATGATGCCTAGTGCAGAGAAGCTGATCTGTTCACTCAAGCTATGGTGAACAGGATTATCCTCAGTGATAAACTCGCCACATGTGTGATGGAAATTTGACTTCCAACCTTCTTTGGATGTCTCGGCTAATATATATGTATGTAGTCCTTAATCAAGAGACTACTCCATGACCTGCCCCAGGAATGTACTACCTCTCTCCTTCAGGAAAGGCCGGTGATGAAATAGATATCTTCCACTTCTATCTTGAGTGGCATCTGGTCAATCACAAAGGAATCCTCCTGGATATTCCAGTAATCAAGGAGCATATCGAGCGATGTGTGTTTTCTTTCATATTTGGCAATTTGAAGAATTTTAGCAAACCACATCCCCGTAAGGCATCCAAAGCATCAAGATCGTTCATGACCCCATCATCCACTGTGGTATGCTCTCTTTCTCACCAAGTGACTGGCATCCTAAAAGGAAAATGAATTTGGGCCATTAGTTTTTTTGTTTGAAATGTTCGTGGTGTATATGCGGGTCCCTTTGCACACAGTCATGTGTAGGGCCCCCATGTACGCGGGTTTCATATTACCAACCCGCGTATATGCCGCAGTGAAATTTTGGGAAAAAAATTCAATGGTAAAACCGTAATTAAAAATTCTAAAACTAGTCACAATCGATTGCAAGACAAGTATAAGAGTTACCTGGGGATTTTAGAGGAATCTGAACAGTTCAATTTGGCATAGGGAAAGTTTGCTTCTTTTGCTCTACTTCTCTGCTTTCAAACTCAAATGGTGAAAATGATGAGTCCAAAAGCTCTTTTATAGGCTTTGAAAATCTCAAATTTTTTCAAAACTTGATATTGTTTGGTCTCATGTAACTTTTAACTTGGGAGCTTGGAATGTTGAGAATGGTTTGATTTTCAGGACATTTTTGACGTTTTTCGATAGTTTCGAGACAGTTCCATGACTACTGACCCGTCATGGCAGGTATCGTTTTCTCATTGGCATATAGGTTAGGGAAGCCATTTTTCCGTTGCATTATGCATACTAGCCTCCATCTGTTGATACGCTTGCCATAGGGTTGATACCATCGTGTTATGGTTCGTAAACCATCTTCCCTCGCTGATTCTTTAAATCATGACACGATGGTAGAAGCCATCCTTTACATGGGCATCGTAGTTAGCACCTCACTGACATTTGTTGCCCATGCTACTTTGATTTGAGTAGGCTCAGGAGTCTTCTGTAGTCCCACCATGACTTATGTGATGAAGACTCATTCCTCTTTGCTTCTTCTCTTTGTTCTAGCCTTATACCCTAGAGGCTCCTTTGTGTTGAGTTGTACTATTGCATTGCATTTTGACCATTTGCACCTTTTGGCCTTGAGCCAGCTTCACTTGGACTCATGTTTAAGCCAACTTTTGACCATGACGACTGCAAAATCAAACTTGCATCCTTTTGACTTCTGCAACTTGACACACCTTGACTCGTGGAAGGAACACACCTTTGAGTGTCTTTGGCCAGTTTTCGTCTCCCTACATTGAGCATAGGAATATTCCAATCCCAGGAACTAGATCATCTGCTTCACCGACACTCATTCTTTCCACTGTTCTATAGCATTCTTTTATTCCTTTTCCCTCTTAAAAAAAAGACAAAAAAATTATATATTCCTGAAAGAGTGGGAATGGGACAGTATTTCCATTTATTGTTGGCAGCTAGAGTCAGTCGTGTTGCCCTTGAACAAAGCACTCAAAGCAAAGTCTCCTCCATTTGGGTGAGATTTAGTTTGACTTAGGTATGCCTTAACCTTGTTATTGAGTTAGTCCTCCCCCGATTGGTTATCTCTTCCAATCATATGGAGGGTTTGTTTGTGCCTCCTGCACAATGAGCTTATACAGAGTCATCATATGCTACCACATAGTCACATTGAGTCATGATTTTGTTCAAGGGAAGTTAGCCTGAGTCAGATTCTCTGTGGTGTCTCTTGACTCATTTTTCAGTCGACCATCTCTGGTTGTCAGTATCATGTCTATCATCACATCAATTATATTGGTCCTTTACTCGTGCCAGTTTGGGAAGGTCTCCATTGACTTCTTGCTGGTTGGTCTTGTCCTTATCGACGACGACATCTTGCTCTGAGGAAAGGTCTAGAGCTGCACCCTGGCCCTATTTTCATTATTGATAGGTCACCTTGTGCTCAACATCAATCAGTATCATGGGTCTTTGACTGAGTGGTTTCCCTTGTGTTCGACATCAGCTTACATTATTACACATTGGGATTCATGCAACACCTTGGTTTCCATTTGACCCTATTGGTGGATACCTCGCCTCTGTGTCAGCTTTCATTATTGGTTGGTTTAGAGGGTTTCTGTTGTGCGCTAGCCACATCTTGTGTAAGCCAGAAACGTGTTTCGGTTGGGTTACTACATCTTTTTCGTCTGATTCCTTCCACATTATTGGCCTATGGGTTACACTCATGCTAGATTGATGAAGGATGCCTTAATGCCTTCCTTCTGGCGAATCTTTCCCTATCGACTTCGACTCATTGCTCTGGGGAAAAGATCTAGAGTCCATTTGGCAGTACCTTGGGGTTTGCAGTCATTAGTGGTAGATCCTTCGCTATCGACAGTGGGAAACCATCATTGTACCCTGATTGATAGATTCTTACAAGTGTTCGACTTCAGCTCATCTCACACTTGTTAGATTGTACTGGGTACCTTGATGCTCATTATCATTATCGGTGAGTAGTCTTGCATTTGTTAACAATATACATCAATGATCGGTAATCAAATGATTTCTCACATGGTGAACTTCAGATCATTTATTCCCATGCTGTAGAAATGTACCACGGTGGTCGGTGAAGACCTCAGGTTGTATCAACCTTCGTTGGTTCACTTGACAGTTGCTCCTGTTGCTTCTAGTTGATACCACTCCACCTTATATGTTGCAGTCATTCATGGTGACATTTTATATGCTCGCACCTGGGTTTACAATGTAGTGCCATCTTATTCCATCATGTTCATTTGGTAATTTTTGGGATCAGTCTTTGATATCCGTGATCCGCTTCGTCCTTCAGCATCATTAACATTCTTATATGTCATATTCAGACATGTACTTGTTCAATCATGATCAGATGATCCATTATGTATTTTCCAGTCATTTATACTTGTATACTTAGTGGATCTGCTTGTACTTGATATGCAACATGCTATATTTTCTCTAAGCATGGGTATGCCCGCTTTAGTTAGTGTTTCTTTCTTATCTCCTTTTGTGGCTTGGCAGGCTGAATTCTGGTGAAGTCCTTCTCAGTTTTCGACAAATTTCCTTTCCATGAACTTGCTTAATACATTTCGACCATCATGTACCCATTCTAACCTCATATATTAGGGGGCATCTATGATAGCTCCAAATCTCACTGTTGTGGTTTTTGATGCTGCACTTATGGCCTAGGGCAACCCCTCCTTCCAGACCTGGTCCAAAATTAAAAAAACAATGTTTTATTCCCTATACGTGACATTGCCCTTAGCTAAACGCGTGTATACGTGCGCCTGTGTATACCCAACCCGTGTATATGTCTTAAAACACTTAAAAAAAATAAATCTCCTTAATTTCAGGTGGAGATCACGGGTTTCACCTGTTGATTACCTGTTAGTGCCCGTGGCCCAATTGTTCCCAACGAATTCCCAACTAAAAAAATACTTTGGGAGAAGTATAAAAGGCTTCAATGGGAAGACCTAAGGGAGGAGAGAAGAGAGAGAAAGATTATTATGCTAAGATTTCCCTGACCAGGTCTGAAGATCCTAGTTCCTCCTGCACTTCGCCCATTTTATAGGAAACCCTTGTTTCCTTGTGTGTGTTGATGTCTATCTACTACTTGAGATATCATGGAGTAAGTCATGGAAGGAGTTTGTTAAAGGCTTGAGACTGGACGAATCTGGGAGATGGTTTCACTCGGAGCCTATGAAAGGACGAATTAGGTGAAATTATTCCTTTCTGTACTTTATTTGTCTATAATAAAAGAAACACATGTCTTTGTTCCTGATATAAATCTGCTTCATGTTTATGATATCCATGTTATGATTCAGATGTGAATGGTTGTTTAATTGCATAACTAACTACCTTTCATTATAATATGAAGATGGTTTCTTTATGATGTTTAGTCTATATACTATTGTACTTTCTGGAATTGATTGTTTTGTAGGTTGAAGGAGCAAAAGGAACTCCAAGAAGGGTTTGGACCCTGGAAGGCTCTTCTCAAACGTAGGACCTCAAGTATTCCCCTTATTGTAGAGTTTTCTTACATTAGCATTATGGCTGTATGGAATGTGTGTTTCTCTATATAGATAACCTCCAGTCTGCTAGGGTATCAACCCAAGACCTTAGGGGAATTTATTCCCTAACATGAAGCGTGAAGGTATTGCAGTAGATAAGACACAAACTAGGTTGGTGAATTCTCTGAGTGACTTCTCTTGAACATATCAGCGACACTGAAATGGATTTCAGCTCCTTCCTTGTTTGTCCCACTTGAAAAAGCACCTGTAAAGTCAAAGCAGCATAATACCATCAAAGCACAGAGATCTACAATCATAAACAATATAGGATCAGATATATATTGACCACACAAATGCATATATCAACTCAAACATACAAGAATGTTGTTATCGAGAAATCTAGTGTCCACTCGGAGCTACTAGTCCCACTAAGATAGGTGGCTATCTTAGAAACAAACAAACCAAAACTACTTTCACTTTCCTTTATGATAAGTAGATAAGAGGGGAACAAAGGACACCAACCTCAGTCTTGTGCTTGGTTCCTTGCTTGGTTCCTCTCCCTTCTGACAGATCTTTGCCACTTCTTCTTCACTTACCCAGCTTTAGAGAGCACCTGTAGAGTCAAAGAAACGTAATACTATCGAAGAACAGAGATATACAATCATAAACAATATAGGACCAGATATATATTGACCACACAAACGCATATATCATCAAACATACAAGAATGTGGAGCAAACTTTGAATAGATTTATTAATATCAAGAATAGCAAAGAGGATTACAACCCATAGTTCTGACCCAACATCATCCTCTCAACATTAAAGCCCTTCTTCACCTCATGAAAAGCTTAGATCACCCAACACTACGATATTTCACCAAGAAACCAACAACACTTCTTTACAAAATACAAGATTCTAGCCTGTAGATCTCTGTGATGATGGATCCATATATAGATGTTTTCAGGGGGGTGAGTCAGCTGCTGGCTTTTTGATTAGTGTCCTCTATCTGATAGTTCTTGGTTCCACTTGGAGATTAATGATCTCTTACTCATGCCTGGGTGAATTCAGAGAGGCAAGTGTCATTGGAGAAGTTTCTGGAAGATTCTATGATCATCCACCTTGCAAACTATCTCTGCCATTTGTCTACTCTCGCTCATCACACCCTACAGAAGGGCTTTCTAGTATGCATCGCACTTTTTGTATTGAGCAGGTAAGATGCATCACACCCTTAGCACTGAGCAGCCTGTATTGTCCAGTTTTGACCAGTTCTAAGCAGTTTTCCATGGAGAACTTTTGGGAGATGATGTAATCAGCTGACCTTGTTCTTTTAGGGTGTGAAGCAACACTTTTAGGAACTTAGAAACCCTTGGTTTATGGACATGTATAATTGGGGTTGCAGTGCCCAAAAAATTCTATAACAGTTGCCCCCTAAAGCATGAGGTCGTTAATCTTTTGATGTCGGGTGAAATGCTTGATAATGAGGATCCAAAGTTTTCTCGAGCTAGAAGGGGACCTGTAATAAGATTCAATACAATACATTATCTTCATAATATTTTTCATGATCTAGTTTAGGCGAGCATTCCCATGCTCAAATTTATAAATTCATTTTCATGTACATAGGACAGACAAACGTCTGTGTAGTATACTGATTATTCGGATGGAGTCATCATCCTTTGATTCGGATGATCATCTGTTCAACAATGATGTACATTTGACGTCTTTATATTCCTAAATATTTCACAGCCCGAATGGATGAAACTAGATCTGGGGTCTTCAAACTTGTTCAATCTTCACTCGGAGTACAAGTCGATCCATGTGAAAGATGTTCTGGAGTCAAACATGGAAAGACATCGCCTGATTACCAGCCAATGATGTAAGTTGTTAACAGACGCGAGAGGAATCATCAATAATGATGATGACCCTCAAGGCACGATAGTACAATTCACTTGGTGTGAAAAAGGGACTTGGCGTCGAACACCATGTAAAATCTTTCGGTCAAAGGCCATTCATGTAAACCTATCACTGGAAGTGAGAAACTTGCCATTGAGGCATGCAAGCTTCAAAGTACTGAAAGGGTTGTTCCTAGGTCGACTTCTTGGATAATGAACTGATTTCGACAAGAAGCAAGCTGCCATAGGAGGGCCTTAATGAATCCCACATCTATGACACAGAATAGAGCAAATAATTTTGGAGGTGAAAATGATCTGATGATACAGGTTTCAGGGTGGCAGTCATGAAATAATGGAGTGTGAATGTATTGTAGCGGATGAGACACAGGTGAATTCTCTAAGCGACTTCTCTTGAACATACCGACAACACTGAAATGGATTGGTGGCATTAACCCCAAAGATGGATGATACGATGGACCAATGGTGATATGACTGGTGAATGGAATAACCCAACCCAACTCGGACGTGGAGTGAAAGTGTCATGTTCAAGAGCAACTTGCTACCAATAAACTTTCTTCAAGTTTTCTTCCCAATTTTCTCCAATCATTGCTAACTAGTACCTCTTTATTTTTATCAAGCTTGAGGAGGATAACATATGCTTGTTATATAATTCACCCTTCAGGTGAATCCATCGCTATGTTTTAACGAGCCTAGCGACAATGAAACTTGTTCTCATATATATGGACGAGTTTGTCACTATTGATTTTAACGAGTTTAACGATAATGATAACTCGGTCCTTTTTCAATTTTAGAGAGTCTGAAAAGGGACAGAAAGGAAACTCCAATAATCCTTTTTCATCATATAATCCCTTAAGTCCGAAAAATTATAAAATAATATGAAAGGGATGAATTTTCGGTAGTTTTAACGAGCCAAACAAGACAAGCGCTCGATCTTTTTGTGTAATAATCCCTCAGGTCAAAAAATATTAAAATCTAGAGGAGGGATAGCAATTCCGGTAGCTTTAATGAGCTGGAGAGGCCAATCGCTCAGCAATCTTTTCATATTTTACAAGTCAGATGAAAAGAGCTTAAAGGAGACTTGTTTTTTGTGGAACGAGTGATAATTTCAGGTAGCAGCTGATTCCAGGTAAGGTTTGGAATTTTCCAACCATGGCAGTGTCACAAGGATGGCTTAACAGAATCACTCGTCGCAGATGTTCCTCAAAAGGGTAAACAATCAAATGGAGGCGTATGATCGGCTAAAACACAGTGGAGGTGATGATGAGAACATGACCAAGGCTCAAAAGCTGATTATAATGTGTTCACAATGGTTATTTACCAGAGACTGGTTCATTTTTTAATGAGCTTAAACTCTGGGGAAAACATTTGCTCATTATTAGGTTTAATTTTTAACGAGCTTGAACTTCACATAAAAACTGCTCATGCCAGTCATATAATACGGACATCTCATCGATAGATTCCATTTTTATGGAGCTTGCACCTTTCGAAGCTTTGCTCCGTATCCCTTCTTTATGCAAGATAGGAATGACCAATCCTACGATTTTAAAGGGTTGAGAATCTACAAACTACGAAAATAAATGGTCGCTCTTCACTTGCACGCAAAAAGGTTTGCATGCCCCTAGGTATAGCAAAGTAGAGTTTCGAGGTTACCCTTCAATTTGTAGATAAAACATTTGTTCTATCGGAAAGGCATACCTTTTCCAGATTACCCTTCAATTTGCAGACAAAACATTTGTTCTATTGTGAAAGGCCTACCTTCTAATAGAGGTATCTTGTTTCAGTCTAATCCCATCTTCCTATATGGAAGGGTGTCGGACCCGTCATATATCCTTCGTGGAAACCTACCCTATACCTAGAGTTTCCCTGCCAGAGCAGGCCAGGGTGCATGCCCCTTGGGTTTCAGTCATGACCACCGAATTACTCATGTTCTTCAGGTGGACGGACTGGAGATCAATGAGACATTCCTTGCATGAAAATACCATTTAGGGATGGCATTTCACCATTAGCTATGTGTGAGCTAGGGAACGAAAGCTGGTCTATGTGCTAGACCACTCAGCCTTCGTGCGGAAAACGCATTACTCGAAAGAGAGAGGAGACAATGGATCCCATGCTATAAATATAGTCACGACCAAGGAGTAGATTATAATCTATAGGTCCTTGGACTACCATTACGTTCATATGAATGATTTTCCTTCTCATAGTAATAGGCACATCTGGAAGGATCCCTAACGGTCGACTAGTTCATTTGACAAAGCTTGTCAGATTTCTCATCTCAGGCATAAGTGATGGAAAGCTAAGCGCTTCCCAAGTAGTCAAGGAAAGGATACTCACAGAAGCCCCTTCATCTATGATGGTAACGACCATGACCATTCTGTAAGCTTGTACAATGATTTGGAACGGTAGACTAGCCGGTAAACGGGGTCTGCCTAGTAGATTCCAATTGAAGGAAACGACTAGGTTGCTTGGAGGTGGGACCGAATAGACGGCCGGATACGACTCTGATGAACTTCCCTCCTACGGTAAAGGAACGGGTAGATGGCCCCCATGTTCATCGAAGTCTGTGTTTACGAAAAGAATTTGAATGGTTTCATTCTCATTCTCTTCAGTGACTATATCATCTGAAGATGGATCTTCTGAAGGCAAGACCGGGTTAACTGCCGCCTCGACCTTTTGACATTCATCTGCTGTGGATTCAAAGTGTTTATCTTCAACAATAGATGCTTTGACCAACCATAATGGCATGTCAATTGGATTTTCAACTAGTGATGGACTCGGAAAGAGTTTCTTGTATCCAGGAGGAAGCCGCAGTGGTGAAGCAGGATGATTATCCAAGACTCTTTTAGCTTCGTCTAGGAAGGGACAATGGTGGACGACGTGATCGCCTTCACACAGCTTACAAGGAAATTTACATTTCCTTTTCTGTCCAGATACTTTGCTTTCACTAGTTGATGGTGTACTTTCAACATGATCAGAGGTTGATGACACCGGATTATGCAAACGAGGAGACCAGTCCCTTAAGATCTGAGGGATGCAAGGACAATCTCGATGATAGTGGTCTTCTTTGTAAATGACACATGGATATTTAGGCTTGGATGGTGCAGTGTGTGGATTTTTGCTAGAAGATGCACAGTTGTCCCTTTTTGCCTTTGGCTCCTTCTTCTTCTTTTCGTTCTTCTCCTTCCCCTTCTTCTCCTTCTTAGTCACTTGATTTTCAGCTTTACCAGCGTCATCAAGTGAAGAGGAAGGAGGAGAGGGAGAAATGGATGAATTAGAAGGTTGGCGGGTAACTCTAGTATCATCTAGTTGCTAACTTGATTGTGCAGTAATCACGGTGTTCTGAACGACGAAGGTCAAGAAGAGCCATATTGGCAAGCCAATCATCAATCCTGGAAGTGACAACATGGCCATATGAGGTGCACCAACATCTCCCGAAAAGGAGAAAGGACTAGGATTTCCTCCAAGGGGAAATCCTTGCTTGGTAGAATCCATTTTCCTCAACCTACCATGAACGTGGGAATAGTGATATTATTCTGATTAAAATAAATTTTAGACGCTTTGACACAACTTGTTTTTTCAAATTTTAAGAGTCGAAAAAAAACAAAAGATGACTCTAGTCGCCTTCGATTTTTAATGAGCCTGAAGTGATAAGTACTCAGATGGACCTTTTCTTTTAAGGAGTCTGAAAAGGAATGAAAGAGACTACTCTAGAAATCTAGACAGAGGGATTACCAAACCAATCACAAAAATGCATAATACCTTTTACAGTACGACAGTCAATCTTCCCGAATGCTATGTTTAGTGCATTGCGATCGATAGGGCGACAGACACGACTTCCTAAGGATAATGCCAAACCAGTTAACGTTCTCTGAAAAAGGTGAAGCCTAATCAAATAATCATTGAGAGTATTGGATGAAAACCACAGATGAAAGGTCATCACATGATTCGATGGGTCTTCACCTGGATTTCCATTAAATTTAGTAATATTTGATAGAAGTTTATGAGGAATCGCCGACCACAAAGGGGCATAAGAAATTGGATCGTTTGTTAGCTGATTTAGATCCAATAACTCTAAAGTCGCCACGAAGGGAAACTATTGATTCAGGTTTGGGGAAGCATACCCAGGATAAGATGGGATCGCTTGAGCAGTGGGTCTTTGCATACCAGCATAATGTATTTGATGTTGATAACTTTGGTAAGGCTGATGGGCATAACCATTATGATATGATTGATGTTCACTGTTTTGAGTATACGGTTTCCCATTACCCACAAAGCTTTGTTGCTCAGGTCCTTAGTAAGCTTGTTGGAATTGCGATTGTTGATATTGTACCAGCCATGTTTGTGAAGCTGTTTGCTGTTGTCCAATACTGGCTGTCTGACCAAGATGAGGGGTAATAGCACCCGTTTGAGCCTGGGTCGCTCTGGTTAAGCAGCCACTAATCGGTGATTGTGGTTGTGTCATGGAGACAAGACTCTGTTGTAATATGACCTGGGAAACTTGAGGTTGGCACACAACAGGCAATGCTTGTACTTGCGACACCGTCACAATAGCCGGTGTAGTGGGGACATTCGACACGGGCAAACTTGGTTGCATTGAGTATACAACGCTTGGTTGTTAAAGCAGTATTGGCACCCAACCACTGGATGTAATTCCAGTCTGACCTGAATTCTGTTGTGAACTCTCAAATGGTTGTTCTCCTGGAGGGAACAATGAAAGGGCATATTGCCCCCCATATGGCGGCAATCCAATGTTCAAATGTAAGATTGGCCTCTGGAGACTTGACATCATAAATTGACACTGTTGTGAAGGATCAATTTACTAAGACTCAACATAAGAGATTCCAGATATTATTCCTAACGAACAAATGGGAATAGACCATACTGTCGAAACTATCCCTGGGTGGACTCCATCTAGCGGTTGATAGCTAGTTGAGTCAGATGGTACACCAACGCAAATTGTTGGAGTAGCAGCAGGATATTTTGATACTGTTGTGTCAGATGACACAATCCTAGATGTTGACGGTTGTTCAGACATATCAAGTCTATCCAAAAGATTTCCTAGTGATTCTACAGGAACTTGCAATGAAGGGAGACTAACTTCTGACATAGAAGGATATAGGGTGATCCTAGTTCCAAAATACAATGGAGTACTGGATGGAAGATCTTCCACAATCTCTTCTATAGCAATCAATCCAGGTGGGAGAGGTAGACCGTCAGGTCCGTAAAATATTTCTAGTGCCGAAGAAGGTGTAGACTCTGCAACGATAGATGATGGAGGGGTAACACCTTCTGAATCAGCCCTAGATGGAGCTGGTTCAGAAATAAAAGTGTTTACCATTACACTAGGATCAGTTCTAATGTCCTCTTGTGACTGTGGAACTTCTACTGTAGAGGCAAGGGCACCAGAAATGGTTGGAGTAAATGGAGTCTCCAAGGATGTTGGAACACAAATTTCAAGCAAACCACGGGACTTTGACCCAGTTAAACAAGTTCGCTTGGCCCAGAATAGTTTTGTTTCTGGAGTCAAAGATGGTTGACTCGTTAGTCTCTGTGAACGATGGGGTTTCGATTGACTTTCTTCCATGATTGTGTATTACTTGATCAACTCAAATTAAAAGGGGAATATGTGCTTCCAAATTAAATGAATTTTAGATGCTTTGACACAACTCGCTTTTTCAATTTTTAAGAGTCGAGAAAAAGATAAAGATGACTCTAGTCACCTTCGATTTTTAATGAGCCTAAATTGACAAGTGCTCAGATGGACCTTTTCTTTTAAGGAGTCTCAGAAGGAACGAAAGAGAGTACTCTAGAAATCTAGACAGAGGGTTTACCAAACCAATCGCAAAACTGCAAAATACGTTTTACGGTATGGCAGTCAATCTTCCTGAATGTTGTGTTTAGTGCATTGTGATCGATAGGGCGGCAGAAATGGCTTCCTAAGGATAAAGGATATAGCCTATTGTGGTCTCCCAATATATACTCTACGGTGTGTGGGAGCACAAGTCCGTATTGGCACTTGTCGTTTCTGCCGCCCTATCGATCGCAATGCACTAAACACAACATTCGGGAAGATTTACTGCTATACCGTAAAAAGGGGCGAGACTTTAACTTGGTTTTTGGTCATAGTTTGCAGCTTATTTCAGGGATTTAGGATGAGCTAATGATAGTCAGTAAATGCAAATAATAGGGGCTAATCGAATGAGGTTGCTTGAGCCACCACCAGGGAAACTAGGATGTTTGCAAATCAATTGTTCAGTTTATAAACAAAACCCAAAGATGGAATGAAGCAACATTGATCTACTTTGCACTTGCATAGCAAATGCAGTTCGAAGGCTAGTTGGCTTAACTTCAGGCTCCATCTGTAATTTATAAAGCAAACTAATATAAACAAGCAAACAAGCTATTCGATCCCTAGCAGAGTCGCCATTTTGTTATCAGGAAATCTAGTGTCCATTTAGAGCTGCTAGTCCCACTAAGATAGGTAGCTATCTTAGAAACAAACAAACTAAAGTTACTTGTGTTTTCCTTTATGAGAATTAGATGAGAGAGAAGCAGAGAGTACCAACCTCAGTCTTTCACTTGGCTCCTTGCTTGTTTCCTCTCCCCTCTGATAGATCTTTTCCTCTCCTTCCTTGCTTGTCCCGCTTCAAAGAGCACCTGTAAAGTCAAAACAACATAATACCATCAAAGCATAGAGATCTACAATCATAAACAATATAGGACCAGATATATATTGACCACACAAATTCATATATCAACTCAAACATACAAGAATGTGGAGGAAAACTCAAATAGTTTTATTGATAGAAAGAATAGAAGAGATGATTACAACCCATTGATTTGACCCAGCATCATCCTTCCAGCATGAAAGCCCTTCTTCACCTCATGAAAAACTTAGATCACCCAACACTATGATGTTCCACAAAGGAACCAACAACACTTCCTTACAAAAATACAATATTCCAGCCTTTTTAGATCTCTCAGATAAGGGATCCATATATAGATATTTGTAGAGGTGTGAGTCAGCTCTGGGTTTTTTATTAGTGTCATTCCACTAATAGTTCTTGTTTCCACTTGGAGATTTCATTGATCTCTTACTCATCCCTGGGCAAATTCTGAGAGGCAAGTGTCATAGGAGAAGTTTCTAGAAGATTCTATGATCATCCACCTTGCAAACTGTCTCTACCATTTGTCTACTCTCACCCATCGCACCCCATTGAAGGGATTTTTAGTATGCATCTCACCCCCCATGTGCATTAGGTCGGATGCATCACACTTTGACCATGGAGCAGGTGAGATGGTCCAGTTTCGACCAGTTCTGAGTAGTTTTTCATGGAAACATTCAGGGAGAGGATGTAATCAACTGACCTTTCTCCTTTAGGGTATGAACAACACTTTTAGGGACTTATAAGCCCTTGGTTTATGGACATATGTGATTGGGGTTGTAGTGCCCAAATATGTCTATAATAGGCACCACAACCCTGCACATAGAATCTTCTGTGCAGTCAATCTTCCTACATGATGGCCTCCCATGGTGCCCTAATGAGAGTCCGTGAGGATACTCATCCTTTCAAACTTTAGTACATATCATCATAATACTTCATCAGATCCCATTTTTTACAGATGTCCGGCAATGATAGAAAAGTCTGTCGCGCATACCACTAACTCCTTTTTCTGTTAGATGGTGTAACCTTCTAGGGCAGTTCCTATCGTTAGGAAGTGTATGATGTCTTCAAAGTTACCATCTATGACACGCATGGAAAATAGTTGCGCGTCAAGTAGTCCCTCCTACAAATTAGTGGGCTCTTCCCCCATTTCGATGTGCAACAGATGGTCTAGTCCTGCATTTAGTCATCTAGGCTTCACAATAACCTCAAAATCATACTCTAGAACAATAACAACCACCTATAGATTCTCCCCCCAACACAGGCTTATTGACCAAGTATTTCAACATAGAATGATCTGTATAAATCTTAAAATGTCCACCCAATAAATAATGTCTAAACTTCTAGAGTGTGTATACCATGGCTAACCCTTCATGATCGGTGGTGGAATAGTTCTTCTCAGCTTAGGATAACCTCCTACTTGCGAATGCTATAGGATGGTCCAATTCTCCTCCAACATCCTGTGTGAATACTACTCCTAGTGCTATACATGACGTATCTACATGTACATGAAATTACTTCTTCCAATCCAGGAAGACTAAAATTGGTGCGGTGACCATTTTTCCTTTCAATACATCCAAGATTTTCTAACTATCCTCGTTCCAACATAACATGACATCCTTTTTCAACAAATTCTCCATAGGTACAGTGATCTAGGCATAGCCCTTGATAAACTTCCTATAATACCCAATATTTCCTAAGGTTGTGCACAACTATTTCACACTCCTCGGTGCCTCCAAGTTAAGTATCACTGCAATCTTCATGGGTCCTACCATCAGTCCCCGTCTACAAACCACATGACCCAGCAGAGTCGCAAAAGGCACAAAAAATAGGCATTTCTTCAGATTGAACGCAATCTGGTACCTTAGACAAGTATCTAGCATCAAGCGCAAGATTTCCACATGGTGTTTTACCAACCCAAACATAGTCCAGTCATCAAAGTACACCTCTAGAAACTTATGGATGAATTCTTTGAATGAACAATGACTACGCACGAAAAATGCGCAGGTGCATTCTTCAATCTGAAAGGCATTACAGTGTACTAAAAACATCCCCACTTAGTTGAGAAGTTTATCTTTCTTCTATCCTCAGGCATGATTTTTATTTGATGGTACCCAGAGAACCCATCAGTGAAGGAGTACACGACCTGGCCACCTACATTATCCAATACCTCATTAGTGAAAGGAGTCGGGAAAGGATCATGTACGGAAGTGTCATTCAACTTCTTGAGATCTACACATATCCTTATTTTATCCTTCTTCTTCATTTCGTGTACGACCATTGGGCTTATCCAATCAAATTCTTCTACAGGCTCAATGATTCTTGCTGCGAGCATCTTGTCTAGCTCTAAGCACACCTTCTCGTTATACTTCAGATTCAAACGGTAAGGTCTTTTCTTAACCGACTTTGCGTCAGGTTTTAACATGATGTTCATAACACCCAGGTCTCCTGTTATCCACTTTAGCTCCATAAACTTGGTAGGGAACAAATCCTGGCATTCGTGGAGTAATTTGGTGAGCCTATCTATCGTCGTGTTATCCCAGTAATTTCCAATCTTCGTGAATTTAGGCTCTTCCTGCACACCAATATTTACCTGTTTCATTTTTAGTGGCGCAGTTATATCAAGATACTCAATATATGGTCCCTCGACCTCGTGGTGACCCTCGCTTTCATAGATATTAACCTTTTGTGGATCCTTGTCTTCTTCTTTAGCAGTCACATTATAGCATTCCAGTGCTTGGCTCAGCAAAGTAGTCCGATTGGGTTGAATCAGATCCAAAGGATCTTTTAGTATCCTAAAGATTGTTGCTTTAACTTCTTGTAGCACTTCGTCAATACAGTCAAACCCATCTTCAAAGTTGAACGTCATTATGAATCCTTCACACAGAATATTCCATTCACAAGTACCATGGTGGAGCTCTGTTTCCAAGTACGAGTTCATTAGGATGACATCCAAGGTGTGACAGAACAAGTGCACCCATTCAGGTTGGGGCTTTGCTCCATAATCCTTAGCCCATTTGGCCAAGTGCGAGTGCAGATCATCCTTCCCATCATATTTGTCTATCATTCATACCTTCAGCTTCCTAAAGTATGTCCTCATCATCCTCCTACACTCGTGCCAAACATCAAAATTACCCTTGTGCGTACCCCACCATCTTACGGGTGTAGTGCACAGTGCCGAGTCCACAGCCTAGAAGTGCTGCTTCTCTAGTACTTCCCTCTCAAATGAATCCAAGAATACATCTAAATCATTTAAGCCATCATAAGTAGTCAAATTTATTACCTCTGGTGATACACAGCGTAACAACTAGGTCATCATGTTACAACTCAGCGTGGTTACTTCATGTAGCCTATTCTGCTAGCGCTCTAATTCTTCATCAGAGTTTGAGGTGCAGGAATGCTCATGATTCCATGTAATTTGTCCATCGAATGTTAGATTCACCTAATATTGGGCTTGCATTGTTATTTTATACATCTATTCAAAATCATCATCGCTTTCGTAATCGTGGACTGGCTCAGTATAACGAGAGCCTTCAACAGGATCTAGGGGTACTATTACATGAAGAAATTTATTTTTGAATATCATCTTTCGCCTCTTTAGGTTGATTACCTTATTCACATCAGTAGCCCAATCCATGCCAAGGAGCGTAGGGTAGGGGTTGTTATCATCCACAATTTCTATCACTTCAAAGTCAACCAATCCGCTCGTGCCTTCAATATCTGCAATTGCTCCTTGCAGTTGTCCCATGGGTATGACCTTCTGCTGATTTTCCATCCTTAACTGAATCGGAGACCACTACAGTGCGAGTCTTCCCATCTGCTCCCAAGCCTGCTTTGGTAAAACATTCACGTCTGACCCTAGATTGAGAATAACCTAATCCATTTCATATTCTCCTATCTGTGTGGTCACTCTCATCTCTCATCCTGTCCTTGCTTTATGCTTACCAATCTTCCATACAATGTGCGGTTCACCCAAAGTGTTTCTGGCACATCTATTGATAAGCTCCCGTAACCCCTTCATAGCCTTGTTATCATGCAACAACATCATGCAAGTCGCTAGAAAGGTTGTAAGCATATAAGGGTCCATTTCCTAATCAGGCTTATCCCTGCTCCATGAGGTAGAGGCCTCAGCGAAGCTCTTCTTTTCTTCCATGAACTTTTCACGTGCACACTCAAAATCAGGTTCAGCCTCCTTCACCGGAGCTTTGTGAACCCATGCGTTGTCTTTGTTTTGTTTCCCCCTATCATTTCCCATTGTAATTCCACTTCGGAGCACTATATTCACATTTAGATCTTCCTCGCAAGCCTTAGCTCTCATCATCTGTAGGTTATGATTCAGCTGAGGTGGTAGCCCCCCTTTGTCATGTATCCTCACTATCAACATAGGACAGTCTTCTATCTCATGAAAAAACTGAGTATAATATTTTCACGACAGACGCGTCGAGTTAGTACATTCATGGGCATAGTGTCCTGGTCCTCCAAATCATAAAAAATCAGCTGTCCTTGACCTCTGTGGGGTCCTCCTCCACCTCAACCTCATCCATGCCCCTGAATGCCTATTCACGTCATTCTAGCGCTTTGGCCAAGAAGACGCATTTCTGCCTGGAATCTATGAGTAGGTGTTCTATCCATCATCAATTCATAACTTCGGTAGTTGTGCTCTTCATGCCCTACCAAAAGAAGAAGTTGTAGAATAGTTATTGTGGTCTTTGTACAAACTTTTGCAGCAAATGGCAATCATCAGTTGTATGTTTCCCAGCTACTTGACATATAGTGCACCACTAAACAGGCCCCGTACTTGGTCCGGCTTGGGCTTTCAGTCTCAAATGCATCGGTCCTCCTCCTGCAATATAGTTTGCAAAGACTGGGTAGTGGTCCTTGTCATGCCCTTGACCTTTACATTTTAGTTACCATATTTATTTGCGCCTCTGGTTGAACTATTCTCTTGTACTTCAAACTTTGCATTTCAACACAAAGATTTTTCTATTGCGCATGGATCTGCTGAACCCCTAGATTTAGATCTTGAATTGACATTTCATTCAGTCTTACGGCAATCTCCAAGGCCTTCCCATGAGTCTTAATCTTTTGTTGTGACAATGAAACCCTTAGGTGAGGCAAGAGCAAAGCCACGAACCATTTGCCGTGTTGTCCATCTTTTAAATTCATATTGGCTTCATGGATTTTACACTTCAATCTTTGATCCAATTACCAAGGTGTCTCACATGGTTTCATCGTGATTTCCTTGAACCCCACAATTGAATGTGCCTTGGATGTAGGCCTACTGAACTCTTTATTTAGTGCAGTCTAGATCTTTTCCAACCTAGCATTTGGGTTATCATTAGAGTACTTGATGTACCAAGTTAGCACGCGATCTTGCAAAGCCCTAACCAATGTTTCCTTCTTCATGTGATCATCTACAATGCCTTGAGATTCCCATATAGCTTTCACAATGAACCAAAATTGGTCTGGGTCCTCCTGTCCCAAGCGCTTAAACAAAGGTAGCTTCATTGAATTCGCCATGTTGAACTGCAGTGGAGGTGGTGGTGGTATGGGCGAAGTCACAGGTGACAATGGTGAAGTTGGAGGTGGTCTAGGTTGAGGTGGAAGTTGTGGGAATCCCTCTCTTATTAACTGAACTGCACTTCATGGATAAGCCTACGCTACTCCCCCTTCATCACCCAATGACGGTGAAATTAGTGGGCTATATTCAGGATGCTTTCTTCCTTTGTTTTTGTAAGTATTTCCACTTCGCGTAGCTCTAAACATAAAGGTAGATGCATAACCCATTTTTCACACAATAACATCTTAATCCAGGTATTTAAAGACTTGAAGTACTTACCTCACAGACCTTTAAAAAATTGCCACTTTGCCTCGCTGTAACTAAGCGAGGTATCGACCGCAAATTCAGTCACAAATCCTCCTATGATGTGATCAAGCCAATGATCAACAACATGGGCAATCTTAACCTTAGAGGCTTCCAGTCACTATACTAACTACGGGGTCCAGACAATAGGACTATCAAGTCTCCACCTTCCTTGGCTGTCCGCTAGCTTCGTGACCTACTTGTATAACTCAACTGGAAAGTAACAGAAAAATATCTCGTGGATTTCTATATACAAGTACCTGTCCAGCCACTATTCCTTTGTCAGTTGTCAATTTCTGTATGCCACAAATTCATGGATATTCTTATCCAACCACTCTTCACCCTCTTTCTTAGTTGGATTCTAGTGATACAACATCGCACATCTCTTATGCTGATTCCGGCCCTGGCAATAGAACCATTTGTTGGCTTTGTGGGGCCTGACCTAGGTTTAGCGTTAGTTATCCAAACAAATCCCTACAATACTGACCCCTTTCGGCATTAGCCCGTGGAGCGCAGACTAAAGTCTCACCCGAAGCTGTATGGGGGCATGTTGGGACCAAGTTTCCACACGCTCAAATGGTTGTGATGTCAGTTTATACCCTCTGTTCCTACTTTTACACAGGTCACTAAGCTTTAGGGCTCTGTCAGTCTACCCTTTATTCTTCCCTTCAGTACCTCTAGAAAGGTGTACGATTAAACTTCACGCAGCCTTAACACACAATACAGGTACTTTTGCACTACTATGACAATGTATTGTATAGTTCCCAAGTTATTGTAAGTGTTTTCTTATCTTACTAATCAATCACTATTAGTGCCATGTAAACTGATATTCTTAGTTATGTTCAATTAACAAATATAATCACATATATTTGTGCATCACATAAAAATTTTAAATTAAACCCAAAACACAATATAGGTAGATGCATTAACAAGAACTAAATACACAGTAATTTGCAGAATACTTCTCTTTATTGATATCTTTAGATTAATACATACTCTATCCTCCCTGCGTACATAGTTGTAGGGGTCCATGCATTCAGCTGCAGACTTCCACCCTAGGCCTCTAAGCACTCAGCTACAAAGCCTCTACCTATGCTATGACTCGAGATCATTTAGACTCCAATGCTTAACTCCTTACTTCATTCTTTGCTATCCACTTCTAACTACTTAGAGCTTACTTTCTTAGCTCCTTTTTATACAATCCCATGGTCCATGGACCATGGGTGGATCTTTACAGCCAACTTTACACTTTACAAAATAAGGGTAGAAAACCCTTTATGAATCTTGACACCTTCATGCTTCGCAACCACAAAATGCTGAGACCTTACAACATTATTACAAATTTGTCCCAAAACATGGGCTTTTAGCCCCAAAATTGTCCTTGGGGGAACCCGTTCCCAGCATAAGGTCATAAGGAGTCATGATTTGAATTGAAAATCATGACAAGTAATTTTTCATTATAGAAGAGTCCAGTGGTCATGTCATGAGAGAATTAGTCAATGATATTTTTGTTATGTTGGTATCATGTCAAGCTCATCATTGGAAAAGACACCTCTCTCATCACATATTTCACACTATCAAGTGACCCATTATCATTCCAAAAGGAGGCTTTAGTGGAATGAAGTGTTTGAATTTGTTTGAAAGCCTCTCATTCTCCCTCATTCGAAGATAGAATTGATCCTGGAGTAGTTCAAAGGTCAAAGAAAAAGGTTGCAGGCTTAGAGGAGGATTTGTTGCGAAAGTTGCAAACCTGCTACAAAACTAAACTAATTGTTGTGCAAATGAGAAAATGCTGTCACACCTCTAAGTAGGGACATTTTTCAGCTCTTATTGGATTTTTTAGGATCTAGGGGACCTGTATCTCATATCCCAACCAGTTTGAAAGCCTGAGGAAAACCCAAGTTATACAAACCCATGATTGCATGGGCAGTTGCTACACATTTGTTGTGAAAGTGTGTTCCACAAACATATTTTCACAATATCTCCTAAAACCTATACCTGTTTTCCCTAGAATTGTTACATTAGATGCATGGGGTTGAGATGAATAAACTCAATTAATTTCAGATCAAAATTCTTCACGGTTTTTGAGAAACAAGCTACCATCACGTACAACGATTTGTCGATTTTCTCAAAATCCATGAGTCGGATTTGGCTCAATTTTTTATGGAGAAGAATTATGATGATATTAACCTTCTGGCACATAATAATCTTAATCCAATTCACCGTTTAGGAGATATTTAAAAAAATATTAGTCATAGGTGTAGTTTTGCGAAAGTTGTTGCAAATCTGATAGAAAAAAGGGAAATGGTGGTTTGAAGCCAAGTTTTCAATTCTGGGGCTCTTTCATAGGTTCATTAACATCATAGGGATATTTTGAGACTACCTAGTTTCCCCTTTCTTCATAGGAAATCCACAAATATATATATAATTTGAGGTGCCGTGAAAGTTGCTGCAAAACTGGGAGTTTTGTAGCAGATGTTATGCTTTCACACAGTCTTGATTTTACCTTGTAAATTCAATTTTTTTGACTCCCAAAGGTTGTTTAATCATTTTGTTAGGTGGAATAGCTCCTTAGCTGATGTAGTTGGATGTTTATGGGCACCCACCTATTCCATTTGGATCTCCACCTCTGTCTCTTTTTGTTTTTCAGTTTCCTTAACTGTAGTATAGTTGACTATTTTAGGCAGTTTTTCGGGTTGTGAACTTCTGGAGCCATTTTGAGGCCCTAAACGATGTTTTTTGGGAAAAATAGGGCCATCATGTGTCTATATACCATGTGTGGCACTCAAAAAACTATATTCCTCAAATAGATATTTCTAACAAGGTATTGTGCACGTCAAATGAAGATCGTATGCCAAGGTTACGAGCCTAGGAAGTTGATGTACCAGTCTACCCAAATGGGGCCCATAGTTTTGGCGCTTCATCTCCTAAGGTTAAGTTTTTGGATTTTTAGGGTTTTCCATTGTTTCTCAATAATAAATAGGCCTTTGAGCCTCATTGTAACATAGTTTAGACGTATGTAACTGCCACATCTCTTCTCAGAGATAAGCTACCATTGCCTTAGCTAGTCTTATTTCCATTCTATTTGTAACCATATTTCATTATTTGATATTAATTAAATGAATTGTTATTTATATTACATCTATATTTATGGTTATATCTGTAATTTTTTGTTCTGTTGTTTAAGTTCACACCAATGGTATCAAAGTAGTCTGTTGTTTCTGTTTTTCTTTGCATGTCCCTAATGAGGTCATGATATAAGCAGTTAGGGATCAAACTAGTCAAACCTTTGTAAGACTAGCCTCGCAAATATTGATGGCATCCCATGGTGGAAGAAAATAAAGATGAGGGGGCAAGAGATCATTTCAAAATCTTGCTCGAAGAAGCCCTTAAGCGACAAAGGAACATGATGATGGAAAACTTTGCTCAAATCCTTTAGTGACTACCCAAGGGCGACCCATCTTCTTCCAACAGCGACTCTTAAAGTGCCACACCCTTGAAGGTACAAGTTAACTTTGACATCCCTAGATTTGAACGTTAGATAGATGAAAACACCACATATAAATGGTTAAATATAATAGAAGTATATTTTTATGCTCATTATTTTTCAAGCCAGGAAAATATTACTTTTGCACTTCTCAAAGCCACCCACCACATAATGGACTAGTGAGAAAACTACTCTGAGAAGAAGGGTGAAAGTAAACCCTCACTATTTTCAACCGCAACCACTTGGAATTCATTTTGTGATGCCATCAAGGAGTAATACTACCCTGTCGGGAGCTACAAGGATAAATACATCAAGTGTACCATGTTGCGGCAGTGACCAAGACATACCATAGTTTGCTAATGTTTTTCATACCCTTCGCATGAACTTGGGTATCAAGGATTATTAGAAACATTTGGTACTCAAGTACCATGGCTGCCTACATAGGTACATCCAGAATGAGATGGAGTTCCTGGACATCTCCTCACTTGGCACAATGTACCGATACACTAAGCAAGGGAAAAGTTCCCCCAAACCACAGAGAAAAGGGAAAATCCAAGGCAAGGTGACCTAGAATAACCCGTCGAAGCCACAAGAAGAGAACAACACCACAAAGACAGAGAAGGACATGGGATATTGGTGTGAGTTCCATAAAATCTCCTCTCACAACACACATGAGTGTTTGCCCAAGAAGTCACTGATGGTTGAGCTGAAGGCTTTCGAGTCAGACGCATGTTCTGACCCTAAGTTAGAACTTGACAAGGGGAATGAAAAAGGGAAGTAGATCATAGACGTGGATCCCAATGCCTCTCTGGCCAAGACAAAGATCCAAAATATTGAGCCTGAAGATCCAGAGGAGGGGGAATGTCTATTCCACTCACAGATATGGGTGAAGGGTTCTTTGTTGTAGTTCATTTTCAATAGATGGAGCCAAACAGACCTTATTTCAGTAGAGGTCATGAAGCGGGTGGTCCTATCGACTACAACACATCTTCAATTGTACACCATTGGGTGGCTTCACCAAGGATGACATGTTTACATCAACCAGCATTGTCACCTTCCCTACAACATCAAGCCCTTCACGGATGAGGTACTTTGTGATGATGCTCCTCTTGAAGTTTGTGATGTATTATTAGGACAACCATACTTGTGGAAGAGACATGTTGTATATGAGTTTAGACCCCACTATGTTATTATTTATTTGGGTAGTAAGTTATATAGGATACTAGAGGTAACCCCATCTACCGTCATCTCTTTTATCTCTGCTAAGCACTATAGTAAGATCGTCTCCCATACTAGGAAATTTGTTTTCTTTCTTATTCGCTCTCAAAATAAGGGGAAGATCATAGACACATCCATGGCCTCTAAGAAGGGTTCCTCCACACAGCAGAAGTATGTGGATAAGGTCGTGGAAGAATAAAAGGACATATTTTCCTCACCCATAGGGGTACCCTTGCGTTGTCAGGTCAAGCATCCAATCGATTTGACTCCCAAAGCACCTATACCCAACAAGCCCATATATCACCACTCCATTCTATAAAATGAAGAGATCAAGTGGAAAATCTAGGAGTTTCTCCAAAAAGGGCACATCTGCCCAAGTTCCTTGCCTTATGGGAGCTTGATTGTACTTGTATAGAAGAAGGATGGGACATAGAGGCTCTGCATTGATTATCAGGCACTAAAAAAAATCACTATAAAGAAAAGGTATCAAATCCCATGGATTGATGACCTTTTGCACAATATTAAGGGGGCAAAGTATTTCAGCAAGCTAGATCTGAAGTTTGGCTATCACCAGGATGCAATAGAGCCCATATATGTATGGAAGACCACCTCCACATCCAAGGAATGCCTTTTTGGATGGTTAGTTATGCCCTTCAGGTTGAAAAATTCCCCTCCTACTTTTATGAGGCTAATGGATGACATCGTGCAACCCTTCACCAAATCATTCGTGGTTATTTATCTAGATGACATTATCATCCTCAGGAGAGTTGGGAAGAACAATTGCAACAAATTCAGTAGGTCCTTCAAACCCTTAAGAAGAACAAACTGTGTACCAAATTGGAGAAATTCACCTTTTTCTTGAGCCAGGTCTAGTCATAGATGAGCATGGCATGCATGTGGATCTGACTAAGATCCAAGTCATTCGGGATTGGCTAGCCTAATGTTATAGACATATTTGGGCACTGCAACCCCAATCTTATATGTTGATAAACCAAGGGCTATTTAACCCGTAAAAGTGTTGTTTCATACCGTAAAGGATCATGGTCAACTGATTACATCATTCCCCAGAAGTTCCACCTGAAAAACCACTCAGAAATGGCCAAAACTGGACCATACTAACTGCTTCACTGTTAGGGTACGATGCATCCTGACTCCTACACTAGCTAGGTGTGATGCATACTGAAGAGGCCTTCTGTGGGGTATGATGAGTAAGAGATCCAAGAAATATCCAAGTGGAACAAAGAACAACAAGTGGAATGACACTAATCAAAAACCCAGAGGTGACTCACACCCTTGCAAACATCTACAAATGGATCCCTCATGTGAGAGATCTAGAGGATGGAGTTGACAATAATACTGAGAGGGGCGGGGGAATCAGTATTATCTAATTCTTTTACCAAATCTTTCTTATTTATACTTTGAATTATTTTTGCATACCAATACCATAAAACAATGAGCAATGAACAAGAAAAACAGACAGTCACATCAAAGAACACCAGATATAAGGTGGAAACCCAATGTGGGTGAAAACCACCTGCTGCAATATGTCTCTATCTTCTTTCAAATTAGAAACTCCTTTTACAATGGTCTTGTACTGGTGGAGTCCTTTACCAGTACGCAGGCTGCAACCTGCTGAGAGCTACAACTCTCTCTCGTTTTCCAGTCTCTCCTGAAAGGGAGCTACAACCCCCTACTTCTTTTCAAGGACCACTTTTCATAAATTTTCAAACTGGATCCATATACATCAAATGATCATCAAGTTCATGTAAATTATACAGACAGCTGTAATAACCAGATCAACAATAACAGAACAGAACCCAGAACACCTTTCCAACAGAAAAATTCAACCAACAGAAGATCTTAACACAGATACGCGGTTTTTCTTTTACTGGCCTGCGTTGCTACGCAGTTCACCTTCTGCTTCTCTGCGTATACCCGTAGATCTCCTTCTTTTGGACTGCGTGGCCATGCACTGCTCCTTTTACTGAACTGCGTACAGTACGCACCCAAAAATAGTATCGCGCCGCGTACTTCTCAGAAAGTACGCACCCAGAAGAATAATCGCGCCACGTGCTGCTACAGAAAGCACGCACCTGAACCACTGTTGCCCTGCGTATCTACGCACTGAGCCTTCGCCGCTTCTGCGTACCCACGCACAGAACCTTCGGCCCCTCGGCGTACCCACGCACTGAAACTTCGGCGCCTCTGCGTACCCACGCACTGAAACTTCGGTGCCTCTGCGTACCTTGGACTAGGGCTGAAATAACCTCAGATGCTCAGATCTGAACTTGTGCTCAAGAGATCACCCTTCGCCAATTCGCTTCTGACTTCTGCTTTATAAATCAATCTTTTAAGAACCAAGAACCCAATAGATCAGATCTTAAGATATTCAAAGACACCAAAGATGCACAAGCCAAATGATCTCCTTTGCTTTATATAGGCTAGCTCTTCCTCAAATCAAGGATCATGGGGCTCAATAATAATAATAAAATAATAAATACCGCGGGCCAAAACCATGATAACCCAATATTGTTGGCTAAATACCACTGAGAAGCCCCACGGGTGGGCGCTTAACTGCCTTGGAATGTGTGCACTGGGGTACGCACCCCATGAATGGATGACCCGCGTATTTGGATGCGGTCCCTGCACGGTATAGCTACGGGTACGCACCTCCTGAACTGTTATCCTGCGTACTTCTTTATTTTTCATCAAAAATGAGAGCCATGCCATGGGTGTTGCCATCAAGTACAACATCTGAAACATATAATCATACCAGATCCATAATGCCAACATCCTTCCTATCTTAAATCATCTCTTACACCATATCTCTCATGATGAAAAACACTTGAAACATCTCTTCATAAAAGAATCTTGCTAAGGAAGAGAGATTAGAGACATCACTTGCTGAAGCTGTCATCACATATACTTGCACAATGTTAGTTCTCCTTGCACAAATCTCAAGAAATCAAGAAAATAAACCTTTGTTCTGATACCAACTTGATCCATAGCTGAATGTTAGTTTTTTTGTGCCAATTTAAACTTTAGGTTTATAAAAATGGGTTTGTCAATTGCTTCATGTGCATGGTTCCTTTATGATGTTTGTGAACATAAACATGTAAATGTTTATGTCATTTTTTATGTTAAATCATGAGCAGAAAATAATGAAAGTAAAGTGTTGAACATAAGAAAGAAAATGAACAAAAAATCATCAATAAAAGCACTTGACACAATGTTTTGATAAAGGAGTCCACCCCTCCTGGGCTACATCTCCTTGGTCTAGCTTCCATGGCTTGGGCCTCTGTATTTGCTCAAAATGGAAAAGAGTACATTTTACAATGCTCTATAGCTCTTGAAACCTACTTCAACGGACATCTGAGTATTCCAAAATCCATAATATGACTCTCCAAACTCTGCAAATGGACTACAACTGTTCTAGGCTTAACCTCCTCTCCTGGTGGCCCTCAGATTTCTTAAACTTGAATGTGGAAAAATCACATGCAAAAGCAGCCCATTGCCTCTGAAACCTATTCCATTGTGCTCAAAATGTCAAAATTTCCTAGGAACACCTTTTCCTGAGCTCTACTTGGTTGAAAAATGCTCCAATTATGACTCTAACAGTTTCTGCCTAGAAATCCTCCTTAAAATCTAGAAGAACTCCAGTTAAGGTCACTAAAATTGGATAAAAAGTCATATTTAGTGGTTCCACCAAAAACACTGCCAGATTAAACTCGGGTTAACTGGTGGATTAGTTAAACTAATCTTAGATTAGAACTAACCCATGTGGTTGTAGGAATTTACAGGGTAAGTTCCTCAGACAGAACACCAAAAGGACACCGCTCACAAACAGATCACAGATCAATACACCAGTATTTTGACGTGGTTAAAACCCTCAGAGAGGGAAACAGTCCACGGCCTGCGCCAACGTGGCTACTACAGGCAATTTATTAATAAAAGAATGAAAATTTACATAAGCTTCTCTCATGCACGGTTAACCTACAAATGACCCTCCATGCGCTTTAAATAGAATTCATGGACCAATCGGGTGTCAAGCCACGGATCAAGTGTCGGTAATACCGAGGAGAGAATGAACCGTCGGATCACTACATATCGTGACCGTCGGATTGTAAGTTACAAAATGTACAACGGTAAAGAAACACACTTTACCTAACTCTGTACCTAACTCTATACTAGACCAACTTGAACTTAACTATTTCCTATGTGTCGGAATATCCTAACATCCCCCCTTAAGAACAACTTGGGATAGGATTGAAGGATTTACAAATATGACACAATAGGAGAAGGAAGGAGGCACTAGAGCCTATCCCCCCTTAGTGACAACTTCCTGATCTCCAAGCATATATCGAAGTTTAGTGAACTTCGCCTCTGTGAGAGCCTTTGTGAAGATGTCTGCAACCTGATCATTTGTTGAACAATATTGCACTTCAAGAACAT